>CABHPQ010201108.1:0-29997 GCA_902168405.1 Peromyscus aztecus | reverse complement strand
TTGGCACACTTGTAGAAAACCTTGTGCTGGGAAGATAGATCTGAAGAAAGCAAAGGCCTCAATCTCTTGGGAGAAATAACTGTACAGAAGCTATATAGAAAGGAAGTACATGAGGTCCTGGATGACGGAGAACCATAAAAATGTGGCAAGCAAACCTGTGAAACATACAATTTTCTTTCCTCCCTCTCTCCCTCTCTCACTTCCTTCCTTTCTTCCTTCTTCACTTCATTTGTTTTTTCAAGACTGCGTCTGGCTGTCCTGTAACTCACTATGTAGGCCAGGCTGGTCTTGAATTTACAGAGATGCCCCTGCCTCTGCATCCAAGTGCTAAGATTAAAGGTGTATACCATCACTGCCTGGCTTTGAAACACCATTTTCAATCATGATTTAATCCTTATCTGTGGTAAAATAAATGTGTTTATGTGACTTGGAAATTAAATAAAGAAACAAACAACAAAGCCTAGAGTGCCTACTTGTCTTGAAGGTCGGAAATCAGTGTGCTAAGTTAGATGATGTTCAGTGGTCTTCCTGTTAGAACTATTTCTAGTCTTTAAATTTACCTCAAAACAGTAAACCAACAAACGAATAGAATTGAAAACACATAGAAAGTGCTGCTGGACGTCTTTGAATGCCATGTCAGAATTCTTGTTCATGTGCTTTAAGTCAGCTCAGCTGGTATTTCCTTCCAAGAGGGCTCCTATGATGTTGCCAGTACAAAGGAATGTGTTCGACATTCAGAAGACATGCAAAATGCTCACTATTACATTATTACTGTTTCTAATAGTAAACTCCTCCTCTGTCAGTGCCAAACTCACAGAGGCTGGATTTTGAACCATGTTTTTCTCAATCAGTCCAAACTCCATGCTTTGGCCTCACAGATCCTCATAAAAGGTTTGGTATAGCTTTGTTTACTTTCCATAACCCTGTTAAGGAGATATAAGGACATAATCTTTTGTCATCAGGCTGATTATAAGAACCAATCACTATAAAGTCCTCCACAAACATATCATATCAAGCAGCAACCTCCGAAACCAAATCAGGAAAGGGCACCATGAGTAGGTGGCAAAAATTCACTGTGCTTTGATTCTAAATACCTTCCATTGTTCTATTTTTTTTCATTTATTAAAGGAAGCCTTTTCATGTTTCAGCTTTAAGAGAGATTAAGCAAATCCAATCTAATTATGCAACTTGCCGGCAAGTGCAATCCAAATGGGAAACACGTTGCCAGTTGCAGTTCACAGTTGCCACTGGAAACAGAGACAAGTTTGGAAAACTGCAAAGTCAAGTCTGAGCTCTGGCATTGTCTTGACTCAGGGAAGGCATTTCCTGGGCCAGTTCTTTTTTTCCTGTCCTCTTTGTATGCGTGGTGTGTATGTCCACTGGGGTTCCTGCAATGAGCTGGAACTGGAAACGGATGTACCAAGGTGGAAATACTGTAGACTGAATAGAAAATTTCTTAATAAAAATACTTTTAAAAAGTGAAGGAAAGCTTTAAAGATTACACAAAACAAGTGGACAAAATCCAACATGCCATGGAATCTGATGCAGGGGGTTCAGCCTTCTGTAAGTCAGAGAGACTGGGAACGAGATGCAGAGTCAGTGAGAAAAACATACAGCCTTTTTTTTTTTTTTTTGAGGGACAAAGCTTCTTTATTTTATTACTCTTTCTGTCCTGCTTCTACCCTTTCTTTTTTGTTCTGGTCTTCTATCCCAAAGTCTCCCTTCTGCTTCCCTGATGACTTCCTTCTACTCTACTTCCTGATGTCTTCCTTCCACATTTTTCCTTCTCATTATTTCCTGGTGTCTTCCTTCTAACTTCTTTATTTTTTCCTTTACAGCTTTTATACCCCTGCAGAATCTTTCAAGCAAATACAAAAATTACAATGTGGTTAGATTCTATTTTCCAAATGAATGGTTACAATGAATACAAGTAAAAAACGGCGTATTTTCCATGTCCCTTATATGATTAAACATTTTACATGTATTACAAGTGAAAAACAAATTATCTGCAAGAACCCAAATACATTCATCTCCAAGCATCTTGTTATAGATTAACAAAGTGTAAGCAAGTGAGGTATTTTTTCTCAGCCAGTTCTTTAACTGGCAGGCTGCATTTTGTGATTACAAAGAAAGGACCAACCATTGCATTATTTGTCTCAAAAGGTAATGTTAAAAAAAAAAATTCTTAAAAGAATCATAGGCCGGGCAGGGGTGGTGCATGCCTTTAATCCCAGCACTCGGGAGGCAGAGGCAGGCAGATCTTTGTGAGTTCGAGGTCAGCCTGGGCTATCAAATGAGTTCCAGAAAAGGCACAAAGCTACACAGAGAAACCCTATCTTGAAAAACAAACAAGCAAAAAAACAAACAAAAAAAAAAATCATAAATCTTAACATTCATATATGGAAAACAACCAGTCATTCCTACTTTAAATCCTCATGAACAGTTTTTATTAAATCATATCAGGAAGCCGAGGGCAGAAATCTGTACAAGGAATTAGTCATCACCTTTGATCACCAGTCCATCTTAGTAAGAAAGGTACATCAGTCAGCAATGGCCGGGCTGCATTGTTTTTGCTCCCTGACCTCAACGTGTCCCTCACTCAACTATTAAAAATGTGCCTTTAAAAACTTTTTTTTTTCTAAATTGTTCCCCAAGATGTTCTACTTCAAAGCCATTAACAAAAACATCTTAAACTAACCTTACATCATTATTTAAAACTTTGTTTTAGCTATGATGCACACTGAAACCTGTGAACAAATCTCCTAACATTAAGATTAAGAGAACTTTCGGTAGCCTAGCTTCTGGGACTCAACTGTTTTCCTTAATCATTCACCTAAACCATAGTCTGTATGGCTCCTCAAGAGAAACTCATAAGTCCTATCTGCATGACACTTCCTTGTTCCTGTTTTCTACCTTCTACAGCCTCTGCTTTACCAGGGGTGGGGGTGACAGTATATCCTACCTTTACCGGTAATAATTTTACCACTAAAGTAACCTCTATCATAATCCTTTACTACATTTGTTAAAAACCCCTGGTCATCAAAATCCTATTTAAACTACCACTATTATTGTACACAACCACTGCTTCAGTTGAACAGTACAGCTTAAGAGGAAATCATCCTCACAGTGGTCCACAGGTAAAAATGCCCAATAGAACGTGATGGTTCCATGAGATAATCACACAACATTAAAGGCAGCGGGGATCCCCCCACATCCACTCACACCATGCCAGATACCAGAGAAAAATGGCAGTGGCAACATGTAAAGGCACAGCAGTAGCAAGAGACATTCTGAAGCCCGAGCCCTTGGGGCCTTGCCTATCCAGATTCACCCATCAGTGACTTGCTTCCTGGTGGGCCAAATTCCAGAAGCTCAATTTCTCAAATTGTCCTCTGTCATGACCACTAGCAATCTGAGATATCTTCTGTAGATAAAGCATAAGTCACCTGATGTTAGTAAGCACCAGTTGTCACAGCATTTAAAACATTCCCAACTTCCTTGGAAACAGCTCAAGTGAACCTAACCTTTCAAGCTACAGCTGCTGTCACCCTTGTCTCCACCTAAGACAGCAAGTTATAGTCAGATAAGAAGTCCTAGGTCTCTGTAGGAAACAAGGTGTTAAGTTATTTTTGTTCATTTGAGGTTAAAAGATAAAACTTTTCTTTCTAAAAATAAATCTGCAGATTATTTTGAATTATTGACTGGGTTTGTGTGACAACTCCAAAATATTTTGGAAGTGTGTGGGGGGGGGGAGTGCTAGAGCTAGTGTGAGGAATATTAAAATGCACAGAATAGCCTCCCTGCAATGAAAGCATTGAGCCATGCCCACAACCAGTGTGCTGTTTCTCTTTCTTGGTCTCTACAAGTTCCCATGTGCCTTCTCTGATTGGAGTCTTTACATGTAGGCATACCCCTGCAGGACAGCTTTTTCTAAAACTGAGCTCCCTGCTAGCGTCCCTGTCAATTCTGAGCACTCAAGTCAGAGGTTCTCAACCTGTGGGACATGATCCCCATTCTATTTACATTATGATCCATAACAGTAGCAAAATTATAGTTATGAAGAAACAATGGAAATAATTTTATGGTTGGGGGGGTCACCACAACGTGAGTAACTGTACTAAAGGGTTTCAGGATCAGGAAGATTGAGAGTCACTGCTTTAAGTGTTCCTCTGGGCAGCTCTTGAGCTGTTCACCTCACCAGAGATAGCACTAAACTGTAGGCAGTGAGAGTTCTTTCACTTTTCTGGCCGGGAGTGCTTATGTTCTAGCATGCCTTCAGGCTGGGCCTGCCTAAGCCATTACTCGAAAAGACATGATTTACACAAATCTTGAAACCATTAAATTTGGTTTCTACATTCTAATTCATATCTTTCTGTTGTACTATGATGTTTCCACACAGACCTCCCAAGCTGGAATCTGCCCACACACATATACACATAAAATACACACAAATAATTACAACTGAAGAAAAAAGAGAAAAGAAAGGAGCCTAGATTTATTGAGCACATATTATTTGCTCACTAATTATAGCTTCTCTTTTAACAGTACATTTGTCTGTATGCCCATTTTGAAAATTGGATGCAAAGATGCTCCCAGAAGTAGAATCACTGGCCTGAGGAAGCACAGCTAGTAAGTGGTACAGTCCACCTCTTTCCTCCCATTTCCCAGATAGTCTCTTTTTTTTTTTTTTTTTTTTTTTGGTTTTTCGAGACAGGGTTTCTCTGTGTAGCTTTGCGCCTTTCCTGGAACTCACTTGGTAGCCCAGGCTGGCCTCGAACTCACAGAGATCCGCCTAGCTCTGCCTCCCGAGTGCTGGGATTAAAGGCGTGCGCCACCACCGCCCGGCCCAGATAGTCTCTTGTAAGTAGTCAAGGATCATCTTGTACCTTTGATCTTTCTGCCTCCACCCTCATGCTGCAGAATGCCCCACCACATCTGGTTTTACACAGTGCTGGGAGTCAGTCTCAGGGCTTTGTACATGAGCTCAGGAAAGCACTCCATCAACTGAGTTGCAACCTTAGTCTTAAAGTCCAAGTCTTAACCTTTCTACCAACCTATCTGCTCAGCTTGCGGTTATGGGACCAGGCTTTGCTGGGATTTTAGCCTGGACTACTTGTTTTTAAGGCTGCCATTTGACCATGGAGGCATTTGGATTGGACAGGCTGTGCTGTGGGATATTCTCTATGCTGTAAATGTATTGCTATGATTGATTGATAAATAAAACACTGATTAGCCAGCAGCCAAGCAGGAATTATAGGCAGGACTAGCAGAGAGGAGAATTGGGGAAACAGGAAGGCAGAGAGAGGGAGACACAGCCAGCTGCCCCCATGAAAAGCAAGATGTAAGGTACCGGTAAGCCACGAGCCACATGGCAAGGTATAGATTAATAGAAATGGGTTAATTTAAGATATAGGAACTAGATAACAAGAAGCCTGAGCCATTAGGCCAAACAGTTTAAATAATGTAAGAGTCTGTGTGTTTATTTTATAAGTGGGCTGTAGGACTGTGGGAGATTGGCGGGGGCTGGAGAGAAACTCTCCAGCTGCAAGGCTGTATTCTTCAGCGAGAACATTTAATTCAAATAAATTATTTATTTGTTATTGGTGTTGTGTGTGCCTATGTCTGCCATAGCTGGAATGTGGTGGTGAAAGGCCACCTTTCAGGAGCTGTTCTCTTTCCCTCCGTGGGTTCTACAGTTGAACTCAGGTGGCTAGGCGTTTACAGTGAGTGCTTTTTACCCACTGGGCCATCCTGAGGACCCAGCAGGATTAGCTTTGACTGTTTGCATTCACTCACATATTTGTTTCCTTATCTGGGCATCTGTTTTCACCCCATTTAGCAAATGTCTGTTGGTCACATACCACTCATATAAGCACAGTGCTGGGAATTCAGTTTTAAGCAAGAGTAGACATAGTTCTGTTTACGTGGTTCACAGATCTGACTGAAGGTCAGGCTATCCATTCCCTCAATGAACCTAAATTGAGAAATGAGGTCATTGAAAAGGAGTGACACACTGCGACAGTGCCGCAGATTGGGCTGAGAAAGGAGCAGGAAATATTTCTCCCAGATCTGTGGTCTGGAAAAAAGATGTGGAATCTGTTGCCAAAGTGGGAGGTGTAAGGAGACCTTTCCTACAGAGGAAGCCAAGAAGGCCCAGCATCTCCCTAGGAATAAAGGTGCTATGAAAAGAACAGAGAAAACAGGCAGGACTGAGGACAGCTTTGCACATCCCTGTGAGGATTCTGACCCGGGACTAAGAAGCCATAGAAGCCTTTAAAACATCTTGTGAAGAGTTGACTTAGGAACATCTTTAAGGGTCCCTTTGGCTGTGGAGTTGACAACATGAGCATCCAGGTGGGAATAAGGCTGGCAATAGAAGCCCTGGCATAGGGATAGGGAGGGGCTTGGTGTTGGGCGGTAAATAGTAGCAGATAGATGTGAGAGATTTCCCAAGGCAGAGTGTCAATGAAAGGACCCTGGACTGTAGAATGTTTGACTAGTCATACATGGGTTAGAGGGAAAACACTGGGAAAGAGTTCCTTGTAGAGACGATCAAAGCAGTTTGAGAAAATTTTAGTTTGATACATTTCCCTTGAGTCCTAATAAATACATTGCTCTTCAAGTTGCTTATACTCAAAGTATTTTCATCACAAAAGAGAAGCAAACTTATAAAGCAATTAAGAGCAATAACAGTGTGTATTGCTTGAGGGGGTGTTCTATGGGACCCCTCTGAACAACAAATTGAGGGGATATATCCTTACACCCAATACTGAACTTTTTATTTGTCTACCTGTGCCTTTTGGAAGAAGCATTAGTCCCAATATTGTAGTTGGTTATTTGTTTTTGCTTTTTTGGCTCTTTACTCTTTGGCTCTTTTGGGGGGCCTGCCACCCAGCTCCCAAATAAATCCACACACAGAGGCTTATACTTTCTTATAAATGCCTAGCCTTAGCTTGGCTTGTTTCTTGCCAGCTTTTCTTAAATTATCCTGTCTACGTTTTACTTTTGAGCTTTTTCTTTTTCTTACTTCTGTAATCTTACTTTCACTCTGAAGTCTGCGGCTGGCTGGGTGGCTGGGTGGCTGGGTGGCTGGCCCCTAGCATCCTCCTCTCCTTGTTCTCCTGCTCCCTGAAGTCTCTTGCTTCTTCCTAATTTCTCCTTATACTTATTCTCTCTGCCTGCCAGCCCTGCCTATCCTTTCTCCTACCTGGCTATTGGACGTTCAGCTCTTTACTAGACCATCAGGTGTTTTAGACAGGCAAAGTAACACAGCTTCACAGAGTTAAACAAATGCAACATAAAAGAATGCAACACATCTTTGCATCATTAAACAAATGTTCCACAGCATAAACAAATATAACTCATCTTAAATTAATATTCTTCAACACAGTATCATATCATTGCATTTAAATTCACACACGTATACACACATAAAATCTTAGGTTTCCATATGGCTTTTTCAAACATTCTTGGTGTTAGCCTCTTGCCCTTTCTTCTGCCCTGCTCTTACATCCTCCTGGTAGAGGAGTCTGATCTTGGGAAGTTTTAGCAACAAAAGTAAAACTTTGAAAATAACTAAGCCAGCAGGGCGGTGGTGGTAGCTGGGTGGTCATGGTGCATGCCTTTAACCCAGCAGTCGGGAGGCAGAGACAGGTGGATCTCTTTAAGTTCAAGGCCAGCCTGGTCTACAGAGCGAGTTCCAGGACAGCCAGGGTTACACAGAGAAACTCTGTCTCAAAAAACCAAATAAATAAACAAACAAACAAATAAATAAATAAAAGATTTACCCTTATTTTAAATGAGAATTACACATTCTGTTGAGTCAAAACAATAATGAACTAATTCTAAAGTTATATTTACATCTTTCTTTTTGACTCATTCCTGATCCTTGAAACTGAGAGAAGTAAAAAGACTTAACTCTGATCTAGCTTCCTCCTCTTCTGCTGTCATGTCTCTTTTCATTTGCTGGCCTGCAGCTTTCGGCTTCTTCTTTGAATACTCTCCATCTGTCGCCAGTGAGTTCAACATGTGTGGTGTCAGGAGCTTCATTTCATTTACTTTGTGATGGGAAAGTAATCTGCTGTTTGAGTCTGACTTGGAAAAGTCCCCTATTGCGTAAGAGCAGTAACTCCATGATTATATGGCATCATCTGTTGCCCTGCCTTCCTGCTCAGAAGCCTTGAGGTGTAGTCAGCTGTGTTAGAAGCAATATCACTTGGGTTATGTAGATAACAAAGATTAGATATGTACCGAGACTTTATAGAAATAGAGCTCAAAAGTGCACTGTGAATGCAGAACCTGACGGATTTCAACCTTCCGTTTTCCAGTTTCTTTTATACTGTTTATGTCCATTTTACACTACACTACACTTTATCATTCTACTTTGTTTATGCTGAATTATACTCTTATCAAGTAGTGCTGGTAATTATTATCTTGATTTTTTCTTTTCCGAGACAGAGTTTCTCTGTGTAGCCCCGGATGTCCTGGAACTCGCTCTGTAGACCACACTGGCCTCAAACTCACAGAGCTTTTTCTGCCTCTGCCTCTCAAGTGCTGGGATTAAAGGTATGTGCCACCATGGCCTTGCTGATAAAGTTTTATATGGTGGTAACAGTCCATGGAACCAAGTTCATCTGTACAATCTGGGAACAAAATGACTGATGAATTTGGGTGGGAAATTACCCTTCTCCTTTAGCGTTTTTTTTTTTGTTTTTTTTCCATGCTCACCTTGTAGACTGGTTTCTAGATTATCCATTTATCTGCTTCCTGATTCCTTTTTATTAGCTAAAATGACTTGAATTTTACTTCTGCCTGTATTAAATACTATCAGGTCCTTTTTGATGACTCTAAGTTCCAAGGCTTGGCCCTTTATAGTTAAATTAATTATAGCAAGATAACATGACATAGAAAGACAATGAATTTAGATAAAGTTATAGGGGGACACTGGGGTACTAAAACAAACTAATAAAGCTTGTTTCCATTAAGAACAGTTGACATAAAAATAACAGTTGATAAGTAGTTTTATTTCTTCATAAAACGTAGAGTTCATAGCAATCATACAAATATTTATTTTTTCCTAGCCGTTATCAGTGGATAGATTGCTACAAAACTACTTGACTCATCTTTGCAATATATAGAACTTTATAAAAAATTAAGTACTAAAATTATTTACTTGTTCAGTCATTCAGTCTCCATGAACACACCCATTATTTACAATTAAATACTATAAGAGAAATAATATCAATTGTTGATTTTCTGTTATTATTGAAGCAAGAGTGTCTAGCTCAGTGCCAAGTAGAGTTGTCATTTTCTGCATGTCTTTCCTAATGCATATCTGCAGGTAATTATGAACAAACGATTCGGAGGAAATGAACTATGAGAAAGCAAGCATTTTCAGATGTTAATGTATTCTAGGAAGAAAATATGTAAAATTACCAAATGCTACATGTTCTTATAATTGACCAACAAAAAAGAAACTCATTTTTTTATTCATTTTCTACTTAAAGTTTTTCTGCCATGAAAGCAAAAGCAAAAGAATATTTTTGTCAAGGATATTACGTGAGTGCTTTCAATTGTTTATTCTGTTAGATTAATAGACAAATATCATTAAGTGTCTGATTATTGGTGCTTAAAGTTGTGACTGCAAGACTTTTCCATTATAAAGATCTATGCTTCTTTCTAAAGCTATTAGGGATTTCATAGGGATGATACTTTTACACTCATGATGTAATCTTTCACAGGATTACAAACCATTGTTTTTATAACATTTGAGGATCTTTTTCCTGAATCAATTAATAAACTAAGCTTGTGGATTTCTGATTCTCATTCCTTCATTGTTATTAGCTAGAGTCATTTCCCCCTTGCACTTTTGATTATCATGCAAGGGGGCTGCTTCCTCCACTGTGAGTAGTAAGTAGTGTCATGTTACAGATGACTCTGCCACACATCCTCAGTCCTTGTATTCCACATAGAATAACCCTTCATAGTTCAGCATCCCTTCAATGACTATCCCTTCAATCTTTTGCTTAAGTTAAAGCAGTTTTAAAATAGAGTTTTAAATGCATAGTAATTTTGTAAAATGCTAAACTACAATAAAGGTAATTATATTTTTAAAAGATTTGTACCCGTTGGAATGCAAGCTTTAATTATAATAAGGTAGAATTATTTTTTATTGTTTTCTGTTCAGACATTTAATCAACTTCATGCATAAAACAGGAAGTATAATCTACTTCAACATCCTCACAAATATTAAGAATGTATTTTGTTTTAGGGATAAGAGTTGTGATAATGAATTGGAGTGAGGTTTTCTTTTTGTAGCTTCTGGTCCAGTCTAAGACAAACATTTAAGCACGTGATTATGCTAAGGAACCTGAATTTCAGTGAATCTTGGATGCTTCGATGTCTTTTTTATTTTCTTGTAGCCTCCTGTAGAATGTTTTCATTCATTTGTCATGATTGGTCTATGGCTAGCAATATTATAGGAAAAGATGTACTCTCTTTTCAGAACAAATACACAGCTTGGAACTGATGAGATGTAGCAGTAACTCGTTTGCTCAACAGTTAGAAATGACATAGAAAGCATTTCTGAAGGAAGTGGAGCCTTGCCTAGGAAGTGAGTGAAAGATGACCAAGGTTGATGAAGAGAGTGGGGAAGAACTTCAGGCAGAAGTCACTCTTTTTGCTATCTTTGTCATTTGAAATCATAGCGTTGGAGACCAGAATTATAATTTAGTATTTTGTTTTTAGCAGCAATACCTCTCTAAGGAAATTCTGTCTGGATGCCTAATAGACAAAACATATAAAGAGACAGTTGCTCTGATCAAGAGAGTATAGTTCTTAGTCTTATATTGCCTTCTCTCTTGAGGAGGCAGCCAGCAGTACCATGTGGAAACCACAGCTGGTCTCTCTTGCTTAGGCTGTAGGGTGATGTACCAGGCTCGTTTGGACACTGTCTGAAGCTTTTCCATCTTTAGTATACCATACAGCTGGTAAGTGACAAAGGTGTGTTCAATACCAGTCTGATTCTTTTTTTCCTATAGAGTTTTTTCTTTTATTGAAAATATTCTTTCCTCATGCAATATATCCTGATTATAGTTTCTCTTCCCTCTACTCCTCCCAATTCCTCCCACTCCCTTCCCAACAGGATCCACTCCCTTTCTGTCTTTCATTAGAACAGAACATGCTTCTAAGAGATAACAACCAAACATGACAAAATAAAATATAAGACAAAGAAAAAACTTCCATATTGAAATTGGTCACAGAAATCAAGGAGGAAAAAAGTCCAAGAGCAGGCCAAAGAATTAGATACCCACTCCTTCTCACAGTCAGGAGTCCTAAGCGATAATGCATGTGTAGAGGACCTGGTGCAGACCCATCGAGGCCCCATTCTTGCTGCTTCAGTCTCTGTGAGTTCTTATGAGAACTGCTTAGTTAATTTAGAGGGCCATTTTCTCCTAGCGTTCTCTATCCTCTCTGACTCTCACAATCTTTCTATCTCCTCTTCCTCAGAATTCCCTGAGCTCTGAGGGGAGGGATTGTAGACGCTGTCTTCAAATAGTGTCTTGCTGTGGATCTCTGCATCTGTTCTTAACTGCTGGAGGAGGAAGCCTCTCTGATGATGGCCACATCAGACACTGATCTATGCGTATAGCAGAATATCATTAGGAATAATTTTATTGATTTTTTTTGGTTTTGTTTTGATCAGTCATGTTTGGTTTTAACCTCGGACTATGGGATATCTAGTCTCTGGTTTTTGTTTATCAAAGCAGTGTCAGGTATTGGTTCCTTCGCATGCAGTGAACATTAAGTCAAACCAGACATTGGTTGTTGCTCCCAAAAGTTCTGTGCCAGTGTCTTAGTTAGGGTTTCTATTGCTGTGCAGAGACACCATGACCGTGGCAACCCATATAAAGGAAAAACATTTATTTGAGGTAGCAGCTTACAGTTCAGAGGTTCAGTATATTATTATCATGATGGGACATGGCATCATGCATGCAGACATGGCACTGGAGAAGTAGCTGAGAGTCCTACAACTTGCAGTCAACAGGAAATGGTCTGAGACACTGGGTGGTATCTTGAGCATATATGAGACCTCAAAGCCCACCCCCACAGTGACACACTTCCTCCTAATAGTCACATCTCCTAATAGTGTCACTCCATTTGGGGGCCATTTTCTTTCAAACCACCACATTCCACTCTCTGGCCCCCAAAGGCTTGTAGACATATCACAATGCAAAAACGCATTCAGTCGCACTTCAAAAGTCCCCATAATCTGTAACAGTCTCAAACTTATTTAAAAGTCTAGTGTTCAAAGTCTCTTCTGAGATTCATGCAATCTCTTAACTGTATTCACCTCTAAAATCAAAATCAAAGGGCAGATCACATACTTCCAACATAAAATGGCACAGCATATACATTACCATTCCAAAATGTAGGGAAGGGGCACAGTGAAGAAATATTAGAACAAAATAAGCCTGAAAACTAGCGGGGTGAACTCCAAACTCTGCATTTCCATGTCTGATGTCAAAATGCTCTTCAGACCTCAAACTCCTTTCATCTTTGTTGACTACAACATACTTCTTTCTCCTGGGCTGGTTCCATTCCATTAGCAGTTTTCTTCAGCAGGTATCCCTCAGCTCTGGCATCTTCAACATCTTGGGGTCTCTGAGGAAATCCAGGCTACAGCTTCACAGCTTTACAAAATGGCTCGCCATTCAGGGACACCCCTGACACATGCCTGGCCTCAGTGGCTTTCCTTAGACACAGAGGCAAATTACATAACCCTTTTCTTCTATCCTTGACTAAAACCAGAACCACCTGGCTAAAGCTGCCAAGTTGTACTTCTTACTGGCACTGGAACATGGCCCCCCCCTCATTCCATTCTATCTTTACCAGATGGTTTCCATCACTGCCTAAGTTTGGCTGTTCTGGAACTTGCTCTGTAGATCAGGCTGGCCTCAAACTCAGAAATCTGACAGCCTTTGCCCTCCAAGCGCTGGGATTAAAGGCGTGTACCACCCCACTTGGCTCTAAGATTTTCTTTAATTCTTTTTCATGAGTTGGAAACATAGCTAGGTTGGTGGGATCTTGCCCCGAGAATCTTGCTATTTCCTTTATTTCATTTCTTAATCTGTTTATCTCCTTGAACAGAAGGTGTAGCTCTATTCCACTTCCTGGAGCCCCTTTTCTGAATCTGTACATTTTATACTTTTATTCACTCAGCTTGCTCCTTTTCATTATATATATATATATATATATATATTCATTAGAGTTACTGTTAATAACCACACAACAGAGTCTATATTAGGCTGTTTTGAGATTTCCTCAGTCAATGAAATTAATCCAAAACTCTTCACTTCAGTGTGGGGGCCCACAGAGACCCCAGCTTATGGCTTGTTTTCATCTTGACTCAAGGTCGGAGAGTCTAAGCTTGTTTTCCCCTGCAAGGGTGCATAATAGGATGTTTTGGCCAAAGGCATCGTTATTTATAGGATGCTTTGCACTTTCTTCACCAAAATATCACAAAAATAATCTCTAGGCAACACACTAAAATTCTTTTCTTCTGAAACATCTTGAGTGAGCCCCCAGTTCAAATAACTCAATACCACTGTCTTCCATGCTTCTACTAGTATGGCCCATTAAGAAGCACTTAAAGCATTCAACTGCTTTTGTAATCCACAGTCCCAAGGTCCATATTCCTTCAAACAAAAGCATGGTCAGAACATCACAGCAGTCCCTGGCACCAACCTCTGTCTTAGTTAGAGTTTCTATTGCTGTGAAGGGACACCATGACCATGGCAATTCTTACAAAGGAAAAAACATTTAATTCGGGTGACTTACTTAGAGTTCAGAGGTTCAGTCCATTATTATCATGGTGGAACATGGTGGCATGCAGGCAAACATGGTGCTGTAGAAGTAGCTGAGAGTTCTACATCTTGGAGCAACAGAAAGTACTCTGAGACACTGAGCATATATGAGATCTCAAATCCAGCCTCCACATTGACACACTTCCTTCAATAAGACCATATCTACTCCAACAAGGCCACACCTCCTAATAGTGTCACTCCCTTTGGATTGATTTTTTTAGGATGACCATTTTTACCATATTTATCCTTCTGATCCATAGGTGTGGGAGATTTTTCCATCTTTTGATATCTTCTTCAAAGACTTGAAGTTTTTATCATACAAGTCTTTTGCTTACCTGGTTAGAATTACCCAAGGTATTTTATATTATTTGAGGCTATTGTGAAAGGTTTTGTTTCCCTGATTTCTTTATTAGTCTGTTTGTCATTTGTGTATATGAGGGCTACTGGCTTTTTTTTTGTTAGTATTGTATCCAGTCACTTTGTTGAAAGTGTTTATTAGCTATAGGTGTTCCCTGGTAGAAATTTTAAGGTCATTTATGTATACTATTTCATTATCAGCAAATAAGGATGCTTTGACTCTTCGTTTCTAGTTTGTATTCCCTTTATCTCCTCCCATTGTCTATTGCTCTAGCTAAGACTTCAAGTACAATGCTGAATAGATATGAAGAGAGTGGACAACCTTGTCTTGTTCCTGATTTTATTGGAATTGTTTTGAGTTTCTCTCCACTTAATTTCATGTTGGCTATAGGTTTGCTGTAAATTGCCTTTATTATGTTGAGGTATATCCCTTGTATCCCTAATCTCACCAGTACTTTTATCATGAAGACATGCTAGATTTTGACAAAGACCTTTCTGTGTCTAATGAGATTATATGCATATTTCATATCGTAATGTATGTGCATGAGTGTGTGTTTCCCTTCTTTTGGTTTTGCTAGTGTGAGATTATTCATTTCCTGTGTTTTTATGTTAACCTCCTTAGGCTGGAGTTTTCCTTCTAGCACCTTCTGTAGGGCTGGATTGGTAGATAAATATCGTTTAAATTTGAATTTTTCATGGGATATCTTATTTTCTCCATTTAAGGTGATTGAAAGTTTTGCTGGGTATAATAGTCTTGACTGGCATTTGTGGTCTTTTGGAGTCTACAACACATCTGTCCATGTCCTTCTGGCTATTAGAGTCTCCATTGAGAAGTCAGGTGTCATTCTAATATGTCTGCCTTTGTATGTTGCTTGGTCTTTTTCCCTTGCAGATTTTTATATTCTTTCTTTGTTCTGTATGCTTAGTCTTTTAATTTTTATGTGGTGAGAGGGATTTCTTTTCTGGTCTAATCTGTATGTTTCATGTACTTTTCTGGTGTTCTGTATGTTTCATGTACCTTTATAGCTATCTTCTTCTTTAGGTTAGGAGAATTTTCTTCTATGATTTCTGGAAGACATTTTTCTGGGCCTTTGAGCTGTGTTTCTTCTCCTTCCTCTATTCCTATTACTCTTAGGTTTGGTCTTTTCATAGTGTTCCAGATTTTCTGGATGTTTTATGTAGGGTGTGTTTTGGATTAACATTTTCTTTGACTGATGTATTTATTTCTTCTATTGTATATTCAATGCTTGAGATTCTTTCTTCTCTTATATTCTGTTGGTGAAGCTTGCTGCTTAGTGCCTGTTTGAATTCCTAAATTTTTCATTTTCAGAATTCCTTCAGTTTGTGTTTTCTTGATTCTATTTACATTTTCAGTTTCTGAACAGTTTTATTTGTTTCATTCAACTGTTAATTTGTGTTTTCTTATATTTTATTACGAGATTTATTCATTTCTTCCATTTTTTTTATGTTTTCCTGTATTTCTTTAAGGGATTTGTTCATTTCCTCTTTAAGGACTTTCACCATCTTCATACAGGTGGTTTTAAGGTCTTTTTCTTGGGTTTCAGCAATGTTAGAATATTCAGAGCCTTCTCTGGTAGAATAGCTGGATTTCAGTAGAGACATATTGCCATTGCTCTTATTGATTGTGTTTTCACACTGACATCTAGGCATATGGGTTTGGGATGATTATAGGTCTAGGTGCTGATTTCTGGATTTGTCTTTTTTGGGTGGGTGCTTTGTTTCTTGGTTTCTATTTCCTTTCTGGATTTTTAGAGTGGCTGTGTGTTGCCTTTCTCACAGGATTGCTCAGCTGGTATGTTCACAGGGATTTCTTGCTGGTATTAGAGGCTGGGATACTGAGATGTGTTGGGTAAAGAAGGTTAGAGGAGAAGGTCTTTGTGATCCCTTGGGGATGGAGTCAGAGAGGAACGAGAGACCACAGCAGGTTTTCTGTTGTGGAACTGAGAACGAGACTGGGGGGGGGGGAGATTGGATCTGAGGAGCAGTAGGAGAGGTGTGGGTCTGCCTTCAGCCAACTTGTTGCCCCGGGAGGAGCAACCCTTGGATTAGCAGAGGGTGCCTGCTCGAGTTGAGGTTTGGGACAAAGCAACAAGTTAGGGATGAAAGTTTCGAAAGGAAAGATCTCTGGAATCCACAGAAGATGGGGGCAGTGGGGTAGGAAAGGCTGCTACAGGTGTTCTGCTGCAGAGCTGGGTATGAGCCTGGGGGATTGGGTCTGGGGAGAACACTAAGAGAGGAGAAGGCCTGTAGGCAGCCCACCTGGTTTTCTGGCAGGCATAATCTGTGGTTCAGAGGGGGTGCCTTCCTCTTTTGAGGGGCTGGAATATAGTGACAAGTAGGGGGAGAAAGGTTAGAAAGAGATTGCCTGTGTGATCCACAGAAGATGTGGTGGTGAGGTGAGGGAGAGAGTCTGCAGCTGGTGATCTGTTACAGCACTAGGGATGAGATTGAGGGTTTGGGTCTAGGGGAACAGAGAGAGAGAGAAGGTCTGCAGGTCGTCTACCTGGTTGTTTTAGGGTTTCTATTGCTGTGAGAAGACACCATGACCACAGCAAAACTTACAAAGAAAACATTTAATTGGGGTGGCTTACAGTTTCAGAAGTTCAGTTCATTATCATTATGGCAGGGAGCATGGCAGTGTACAGGCAGTCGTGGTACTGGAGCCCAGAGTCCTACATCTTGACTCAGAGGCAAGAGGAAGTTACCTGTCACACTGAGTGAAGCTTGTGAGACCTCAAATCCCATCTCCACAGTGACACTCTTCCAACGGAAGGTGTGGCCCAGATTCAAGGTGTGCCCTCCAGTCTCAAGGTCTGGATTAAAGGGGTATGTCATCCAGCCTCCTTCAATAAGATGACACTTCCTTCAACAAGGCCACACCTCCTAATAGGCCACTCCCTATGAGCTTATGGGGGCTAAATACATTCAAACTACCATATTGATTTTCTGTGGTTAAGCATGGGGTGCTTGCTGGAGTTGGGGGCTGAGATACAGTGATGAGTGTCAGGAGGGAGGTTAGAAGGGGTGGTAACAGTCTGATTCTTAAACCTACAATATTAACTTACTGTACTGACTCCATAGTGCTATCACATCTTTATCTACATGCAAAAATGGTGATACAGGGGTTAGGGAGAAGGCTCAGGGCTTAAGAGCACTTGCTTTTCCAGAGGACCAGAGTTCAGTTCCCAGTGCCCATGACAAGAGGCTCATAAATGGCTGTAACATCAGGTGATCTTCTGGGCACCCACACATGCATGTCATACACATATACAGGCACACACACATACACATACATAAAAATAAATCTTAAAAGAATGGTGACACATACAAAGTCTTTGATGGAAAATGAGTTCATCTAATTATGTACATGTGTTGCTTGGGTGTGTCTATGGAATTCTTGCCAATTTATCTGTTACTGCATAACAACTTATCCCAAACCAGTCTATCTTCAGACAATAATAATATGTATCTTACTCATTGGTCCTTTTGGAATTTAGGCAATTGGGTGGGCAATTCATCTGTTCTGTGTAGTGTTGACTGTATCTGCCCATTGTTGTGGAACTAGGGCCTTGTCTGCTCTGGAGGCTTTCCTAACGGATCTGTGGCCCTATTAAACAAAATAAGAAGCTGCGCTCAGTTGATTCTTTTCTTTGGAGTGACATCCTACCTTTCAAATTGATCTCCGCATTACAGTGACTACAGTTGCCAAGAGCAGTTCTCCTACGACAATATTGGAAGCTGTCAGTTTCTGGGCCCAGGAACTGACACAGAACGACTCTGCCACATGGTACTGGGCAAAGTAATCACAGACCATTGAAAAGTCGAGACTATTATCCCATCTTTGCAATAGGGACTTTAAAGAGAATTTTATGCTATGTTTAGCTGGAGCCAGACCCATAGAGAAAGAAGCCACAAACACAAATTGGTTGGAGTTTGAATTTATATTTTTCTTCTCTTGTTTCAGGGGTGAGGGAATTACAGTGCACTAGAAGACAGATGGAGTAATAATATATTCAGTCAACCAAAAGTAGAGATTCCTCTTTGTCTTTGGGATAGGAAAACTGAGGACAGAAACTATTGGCTATTTAAAAACCAAAGAAAAAAATTAGTCTCAGGAAACATGAGAGGGTAGATAACAAGACATATTTCGGGCTGAAATGTTTAAGATTAAAATATTCTTGGGCCTGGAGAGGTGGCTCATGGGTGAAGATACTTGCTGTGCTTTCGGAGGACTTGAGTTCAGTTCCTAGCATATCAGGGGTCTCACAATTGCCTGTAACTCCAGCTCTGGGTGGGGGGGGGAATGTCTAATGTTCTCTTCTGTTCTCTACAGGCAACTGCATACATGCACACAACCAGAATGAAACACACAGAATAAAAATAAAAACTAAATCTCAAAAAAGTTTAAAATTTTTCTTTCGCTGAGGCTGAAGAAATTACGTAGTTGTCAATTGAGTTTTGTCTACGAAAGAGAGGGCAGACTAGCTTTAAAAATGCCCATTTTGTTTTTCGGCAGGGCTTTGCCGTGTAGCCCAGGCTAGCCTGGATCTGTTGTGATCCTCCGGCTTTAGCTTCCTGAGTGTTAGGATTGTAGGTGTGCACCATTCCTATTTTCTTTTCCTGTTGCTGTGAAAGAACACCCCAACAAAAGCAACTAAAACAAGGAGAGCCTCAATTTCGTTCCCAATTCAAGATACAGTTCAGCAGAAGCGTGAAACAGCTGGCTACATGACTTGCACAGTTACTTCTCAGCTCTCTTCTCCCCTTATGTAGTCCAAGACTCCAAACAGGGAATGGCAGGCACCACCCACAGTGGGCAGGTCTTCCCATCTTGATTAACATAATCAAGATAATCCTAGATAATGCCCAGAAGACCATTTCCCAGCTGATTCTGTGTTCCCTTAAATTGACAATCAACATTAACCACCACAGTACCACCCTCTCAGGCTTAAGATTCTTATTTAAAATTTAGGGAAAGGGAGGTGTCGAAACATTCATGGTTACTGTAGGAAGAAGGAGATGATGACAAGAGCTGGCCTGTCATCAGGGAGCATAAAATGTGGCACTTGAGTAGCAGAGTGGTCTGATGTACTGCTGAATTAAGGAACATGAAATGGAAGATGAAAAGAAATGCTTGGAATAGTAACAATTCTCAACCAAACAGAGAGAGGGTGCACAAGACTTGGGAGGGAAAAACAGTAAGACAAAGGTAAATTATAGGTTTAGGGGTGAATGTGGGAGAAAGCAAAGGTGGAAAAATGAATGTGAGACATTGCAAGAAAGTGAGAAGTTTTTTTTTTCCTCCACAAAAAGAACCAATAAATCAATCAATGCAGCTGGACTTCATGATCAGGAAAGGAAAGGAAGAGGGAAAAGAACCCAGAGGCAACAGTGGATGGACAGATGAATGGATTCTGGGGTAGGCAGGAGAAAGGCCGTGGAAGCATGACCACTGAAGGAGGCAGAAGCAAGAGGAGAATGGAGGTTAGCTGTAAGAATTGGGGAGAAGACCATACTATTACATCACAATGCCATTATTATTGCTTTAAATGTATTTTTGTTACTGGTATTACTCCCTAAGAACATCCTAGACCACTTCAAATCATCCCAGCTTGCCACACTGCAGTCTTATTCAAAGCCAGTGACAGTATTCTTTACTCTACTGGGAACAGTGAGATGATGTATTATATTACCCAGTAATTCTTACTTATTTTGAATCAAAATTTCTGTATGTTTAGTAATTTTCCTTATTCTAATTTTGAAATGTTCCTTCTTTCCCAAGGCATCCTGACGTCATTTCCTCTTGATTCCGTAACATTAGCTTTTCATCCATTTCTTTTTGAAATATTCAGTACTTCTTGCTCTACTGCTTCTTTTCTTTGGTGTCCAGGCATTTTTGTTTCTCTTTCATGCTGAACATACCTTGTTCTTTTGTTTGCTATTAAAATGAAGCATATAATTACTTTCATTTTACTACTAAACTTAATGCAAAAGAAGTCTACATCTTTTCAACTCATTGATTAAGTATTTCAAATTTTAAATCAGCAAAGATAAATATATTATACAGAGGAGGAAACAGCAACTGTAGTCAAGGCTTAGGATATTGGGGGTAGTGAAGCTGGCTACCAGTGGTTCTTGGTAGGTAAAGAAGATGGAGATGAAGGACGGGTAGATAACATGCATTTATGACAAATTCACAAAGATTCTTTTCCAAAGAAAGAGAAAAAGGAAGGGATGAGGTTGACAGTCACAGAGGACTACCATAGTGAATTTGATACCTTGAAAAAATATAATATATATTATATTAAATATATTTTAAAATATATAATATATTATACATACACATATATATAGAGAGAGAGAAAGAAAGAGACAGAGAGAGGAGAGTAATCAATCGCCCCATACACACACACACACACACACACACACACACACACACACAAAAGAGAAATAAAATAAGAGAAATACATGCCAGTGTATACATGCTGTGTGTGTGCTTTTGGATGTGTGTTTATTATTCTGATTTTTTTCTCAGTTTGAAAGGTGAATCATAAATATGTATCATATATAATAAATATTAAACCATATAGATCTCTAAGAAATAATCTAGTACTTAATTTTTCTTTAAATCAATTTAAGCCCTAGCTTGATTTCTCTATTCTGAGATGAGAAATGCAGTAGTAGTCCTCATGGCAACTCTCTATCCCTCTGAGATTACACAGGAATCCAGAGGACATGTGTACTTGGAAAATACAGCAAATTGCAACCTCAAATCGACCTCAGTTGCCACTCATGGCAGAAGCAAACATAGACTCTTAAAACTCAGTAGTCTGTGTTTTGATGCAGCCTGTAGAACAAAACCTCTCTGTAAACTTGCCAGACCCCCGAGGCTTTGCTTGGGAGCAGGATGAAGGTTTTATAGAATTCTTACCCCCTTCATTCATGGTCCACTCATCAAGGAAGACACAGACTCACATGTGTTTTCTTAAAGATACCCCAAGACAAGAAGCATAATAATTTCTAATGAGTATTCCCTTTCCCAAAATATTACCTTTGAACAGGGCCTTGTGCTCCTGGCCCTGAAGATATTCTTAAACTTGGATGCTTGATAATGGAGGTAGTTTATGCTTGAGAATGTGTAAAAATTATGACTGTTTACTGCTAACTCTGTTTCAAAGTAGAGCACAAATATAAGAAGACATGTGGACACAGTAAGTAGGTACAACCCTTCCCCACATCCCTTCTGTCTGATAAAAGCATCCCTAACCTCAAGATGTTGGAAGACCCTGCAGGGGAAACTATCCACCACATCGGAAGCAGGCTCACTATCATTTACATTTTTAGTTACATCAGCACTAGAATAATGTATTGCCATAGAAGAACACTTCCTCTTTTCCATGTGAACTATACCAAAAATTTGCATTCCACGACTTATAATTGTTGCTTTGGTAGTTTAGGGAGAGTTCCTTATCTGAGTTTCCCATTTAAGTATATTTACAGTTTTTATGTGGGCAGGTCTGGCAATGGCTACCACATGGAGGGAAAGATATTAAAAAGAGCCTGTCTGCCTTCTTGGAAAGAAAGAAGGGAAAATATAGAAAAAAAAGAACCTATTAATACAGAATTTACTTCTGCCAAACATATGTAAATATCTTTTATTATGCAGAGGGGGCAAATTACAGCATGAATGTGGAAATTTTCTGACAAATGGACCGTAGTCTTTGCAAGTATTTGGTTTCTGTTTTTCAAATCATGGTTTCTGCATATCCTGAGTGAGGTTTTTGACAAAGATGCAACTTCCATTTAGAAAACTTTAATTCTTCATTTCAGGAATTCATTTCTTTCTTTTTTTTTTTGTTTTTTTTGAGATAGGGTTTCTCTGTGTAGCTTTGTGCCTTTCCTGGATCTTGCTCTGTAGACCTGTAGACCAGGCTGGCCTCGAACTCACAAAGATCCACGTGTCTCTGCCTCCCGAGTGCTGGGATTAAAGGCGTGCGCCACCACGGCCCAGCAAAATGTGTAGCCCAGGTTGGCCTCAAACTCGTGATCCTCCTGCCTCTGCCTCCTTCGGCAAATCCTACCGGCGTGTGCCATCACAACTGACTCATTTCTAATATAATGAGTAAGATTGTGTCTCACTCTAAATACTGAGTTTTACTACACTAAAAGAGAAATACTGTTAAGAAAACACAATTAATTGTCAGCAATTAACTAGAATTGTATACTGGGATTTGGTTACAGTTACCAATCAAAATATCATATGTTCTCTTTGAAAGTAGCAAAGTACAATTGATGAGCCTTCTGTACCAACTGCTGTCTTAGTTTGGACTTTTATTGCTGTGAAGAGATACCATGACCACGGCAATTCTTATAAAGAAAACAGTTAATTGAGATGGCCTGCTTACAGTTTCAGAGATTCAGTCCACCATGGCGGGGAACATGGCAGAGTGTAGGCAGAAGTGGTGTTGGAGCTGAGAGTGCCCCATCTTGCAGGCAACAGGAAGTTGACTGACTGTCACGCTGAGAGAAGCTTGAGAAAAAGAGACCTTAAAACCAGCCCTTACAGTGACACACTTCCTTAACAAGGCCACACTCCTTTTGAGGGCCATTTTCTTTCAAACATCTGCAAGTATTTAAGGGAATAATTAATTGGGGTCAGTTTGCCAACTCAAATATTTATCTATAGTCAAAGCAATCATATCTAGTCCTCCTGAACAATTAAGAAGCTTTTTATTCATCGTGAAGCATCACAGTCCTTAATTTGAAAAGATGGCTTTGTCTTCTCACCACTGTGCTGGAGGTGTGAGCTTCGAGATTCCTCTCGAAGGTCATGGAAGTGCCTTTCTTAGGTTCAGATCTGCCCTAAGCTACTCTATGCCGTGTGAAACAGTGGTTTGTTTTCAGACTGTGCTTTGCCCTGAGAGCTCCTAATTTTTCTTTATTATTATTCATTCTCTCACTTATACACAGAGTGTATTTTAATCATATCAACACCCATGCCTCCTCCAAATCTCCCAGCGCCCCTCTTCCCACATCATGGGGTTGTGGGGAATCCATTTTACTAGCAGCTTTGGGTGCCATTTTTAAAATGGAGGATCACTCTGCACCGGGGTGGACATGGGAAGGGCCCCATCTGTCTGGCAGAACCCACACAGCACAGACTGATGAATGACTTATACCTGGGAGCAGAAAGGCTGTCACCCTACAAATTTCTTCAATTACATTAGGACTTGTTCTAGTTTATATCTCTGTGGCTGTGATAAAATACCTTGACAAAAAGCATCTTAATGGAAGGAAGGTTTTCTTTGGCTTAGAATCCCTGGTTGTATTCCATCGCTGTGGGGAGTTAAGCCAGGAACTTAACAGCTAGTCACAATATATCCGCAGTCAAGAGAAGAGAGACACAGATGCGCCCATCTTTGCTTGCTTCCTCCTCTCTTATACAGTTTAGGACCCCATGCATAGGGAATGGTGCTGCCACAGTGGACTGAGTCTTCCTACGTCAATCAACAATAAAGACCATCCGACACAGTCAGAGTCACAGGCCAACCTGATATAGACAACTCCTTAGTTAAGAATCTTTCCTCAGGTGATTCTTGGCTGTGTCAGGTTGACAGTTAGAAACTAACCATCACAGGACTGTGTAAGCACATGGACATATTAAAATCAG
Source organism: Peromyscus aztecus (assembly GCA_902168405.1). NCBI lineage: Eukaryota > Metazoa > Chordata > Mammalia > Rodentia > Cricetidae > Peromyscus > Peromyscus aztecus. The sequence continues at coordinate 6,084 of CABHPQ010201108.1, read as the reverse complement.
GCTTCAGAGCTTACCAGATACCAGACTGAGGAAATGTGCAATTCCTTTGTCTGTTTCCCATTGCAATGGTGATGGCTGTGTCCACTTGTCATTTGCCTTCCCTGTGTATGGCAAGGGATGGGCAAACAGGGGTCTCCTGACTATGCCAGTGCCTTCATCTCAGAGAAGATATTAAGGTGGGGGGGAGTGGGGGGGGGGGGAGGGGGGGGGGGGAGGGAGAGGGAGACAGAGACAGAGACAGAGAGAGAGATAAGAGATTTTGACCAGTAGCAGACTTCTCAACAGCAACAATGGATTCCAGAAAAGGTGGAAATACTTTTTTAAACTCTTGACATTGTGTGCAGTGTCCTGGGGAGACATGAACATATGTCTGTTCACCACAGATAGGGTACCAATACCAGACTGAACAAGTGATCCTGTTTGAGGAAAATCTGGTGAATCAATGAATCATGGACTTACTTACAGGAACATAAGTGAGTCAAAAACAGTTACATCACTGAAACATCTTATGTCATTGTTAGGCAATTAGTTATATATTATATTATCAGTCTTGAAGCTTATTGAGTGTGGACCAACGCCTCATACATTGTAAGGCCAGAAACTGAAACAGCAAGACTTTATTAGTTTACAAAAAAGTCTAAATTGTATCTTTTGCTCTGGCTAGAGGCATGATGTTATAAATTGCCCCCAAGATCATAAGGTTGCAACCTAGATTAAATCGGGCATACTATTTGTTTTGAGTTTCCCCTAAAATTAGAAATACTTAACTCTTCTTTGGGTTCATTTTTAAAAATTCTGGGATTCTCAACTTTTCTTTGAGTTCTTCTTTTTAGGTTATATATCAGTAGCCTGCCCAATGTAATAATTTCCCAGGCATTGTGCATTCCTGGAGTTCAGGTGACTAATTTTCTTCCAGATGGTGATAGATAACCTTAGTTCTCAACCTGATGCTCCTGGGAAGAGAGAATCTCAACTGAAGAAATACTTTCATCAGACTGGCCTGTGGACACGTCTTTAGGCCATTTTCCTGATTGCACATTTGTAGCCAGAAGTTTCTCTAGTTCCACCCTGTTCCAAGGTCTGGATGAATCTCTCCTACCCAAGGTCCCACAGCAGCTTTTAAAATAATCATTCAGAGGCTTAATATTAATTACAAATTATATGGCCTATGGCTCAGGCTTCTTGCTAGCTCTTTCATCTTAAATTAACCCATTTCTATTAATCTATATTTTTTGCCACGTGGCCATGGCAGTACCCGCTCTCTCACATCTTGCTTCCCTGGGTGTCTCTCAGCATCTCCCCCAACCCTGCCCTTCTTCTCTCTGTATCTTTGCTTGGATTTCCCACCTGCCTCTAAGCTTGCCATAGACCAAAGCAGCTTTATTTATTAGCCAATGGGAGCAACACATATTCACAGCATACGGGAAAACATTACACAGCACACATTTATGTAGGAGGGTCTGGTCCACTGTGGGTGGTATTGCCCCTAGGCAATTGAGCATGGGCTATATAAGAAAGGTAGCTGAATATGAGCCTAGGAACAAAGAAATAAGCAGACTTACTCCTTGATTTCTTCTTCAAGTTCTTGCCTTGAGTTATTGCCTTGACTTCCCTAGAAGGTGGACTGCATTTGTGAGATGAAATAAATCCTTTCCTTCCCAACTTGCTTTTGATCATGATGTTTATCACTGCAACAGACTGCAAACATGGACACAGGCATTCTTTGAGACCTGTTCTGAGTATGCCATATTGCATGGACTTATCATGGTTTTAAGGATACATTGAGAAACAAAGAGTCACTAAATCAAAGAGAAACCTGTTCGGCTGGAACCTCCAGTTCACTCCTGCTTGATCCAGAAAGTCCCATTCCTCTCTCTCCAAACCCTGCCCTCTCAGAGACTCTCCAACAAAGAAAAGGCATCCAGAAGCCCAGGTCTGCATTCGCGGTGGCTGCAGCAACTCCTCCTCTGAAGTTGCCAGTAGCCCAAGACCCTGCCTAAATTGGTCAGTTTTTGACCATACTTAGGCACAAATTCATATTTGGAGGACAGCTAAATTTGAATTTGAATTCACCCCTTGCCTACAGGGTATATATGTTCCCTGCTTTAGTTCAGTCACATGACTTATCTGACCCTGATCTCTAGGGCTGAAGGACTCACCAGGTAGTTGCTTTGCTCAAATATACCTGTTCTTTTGCCTTTTCAATTCGGCTTAATCTGGTCGGGCTTACTGCATTGGTGGAGAAACCTATTATAGAGTTACAGGAAACCTATTAAAACCAAGGTGTTTCAATTTATCTATTTAGACTGGAAAGTTTTGGAGGTCCCTTCCCTAGGACATCATTTAATTTAATTTCAGAAGTGGTAATGGAAGTTGGAGTGTCTAAATAATAGAAAAGTTTCAAATTGAAAGCACAGGATTGCAGAGAAGTACATGGGAGAGAGTGGCCAGGTTTCTTTTTCTCTCTTCTATCCTTTTTTTTTACTTTCTTTTCATTTATTTTGTGTGTCTTTCACATCATGCATCTTGTATCCCTTTCATTTCCCTATCCCTTCATATCTGCCCTCCTCCCCTGAAACCTCCCCCAAATAAAACAAAACTTAAGAGGAAAAAAAAGGAAAAATGAAAAATCTCATCATGGAAGCTGTAGTGTGACACAGTGAGTCACACAGTAAACCCTTTTATCCATGTATCTTTACTTACAAGTGTTCATTGAAGAGTCATTGGTCTGGTTCGAGGCCTCTGGTTTCTACTACATTATTGATGCTGGGCCCTCACTGAGACTCCTCTTGCATATCCTGTTGTTTCCCTGTGTTGTGGGGATCCTGCAGCATTGGGTCTGCAGGACTGACCCCTTCACATGCTCCCACAGATCACAGATGAGATAGATGTTGGGGTGGGCCAAGTCATAACCTTGATTCTGGGCCTGGGCAGCTGCAGGGTTTGTCTGCCTGCCAGTTCTTCCCTGTGCTCACCACCAGGGTGGGCTCTCCAGCACTGCCCTGGCTAGTTCACCCCTTGAAGCAATGAGTGAGGGTCAGGGTCAGTTCTTTTGCCTTCACACCCTCAGGTTCGGCTTGCTCTCCAACACCTACACCATCAGAATCAGCTCCACTGTTTTGCCCAGGTGAGGTACAGGGGCCATCCTCCAGGGCACTCCCATGATTCCAGGGCCAGCTCCTCCACTTGTCCCAGGTGTCAATGGGCAGGAGTTGGTGGGTGAGTGAGAGGGCATTTCTCCTCCACCCAAGTCATCACATGTTAGATGAATAATGGGGGCACCCCTCCCCTGCTCAAAACAATGGGGCTGGCTCATCCACACCCCCACCAATAGGGCTGGCTGTTTTGTGTTACCAAGGTGAGGTGCAGAGAGTGGCCAGGTTTCTTACACACAGACTACAGTCTGTACACAAAGACCTGTAGTGTAAAGAGGGGAGTAAGGCGCAAGAAGAAAGGCTTAGTACCCCTGATCAGAGACAGACAAGTTTATCAGCCAAAGAACTGGTTGGAGTTTCTCTTCCAGAGGACTGAGCTTTGATTGCTAGCACCTATATTGTGGCTCATAGCTGTCTGTAACTACAGTTCCAGAGACTTAATGCCATTTTCTGCTTCTGTGGATATCAGGCATGCACATGGTACCCGGACACACATGCAGGCAGAACACCCACACACATAAAATAAAATAACAATAATAAACAAAATAACGTGGGTCTCTGAGAAGAAAACAAAGACTAGAGAAATGAAAAGGCGGAAGTCCGAGGCGTAAGGGTAGGGAGGCAAGTGGCAGTCGAGACAACCTCACAGGTGATATAACCAGATAGATCGCCAAAGAAAATATCAGTGGTGGCAACACAGCCACAGTCCAACACTGTCCCTAGTGGCCCAAGGAATCCTTTCTCATTGAGATACCTAGGAGAAACCGGATGGCTTCACCACAGAAAATGATTTTAGGACAAGTAAGAGTGAATTCAAGCTAGTGAGTTCATTAAGTATTTAGACAGAGAGGCACATAGAAAAGGGGCAGTACACACCAAAGACATGAATGCCTCTCACGAGGGAGAGTTGTGTGCAATTGTGTCTTTGTAGTAGCTGTATATGTGATTTTGCGGCTTTCCGACTGACATTACTTGAAAGACATCATTCCCAGTTTATAACTATCAAAGATTTTCTCCTACTGTCTAGACTGCTTCCTCACTTGACTGCCAGTTGACTTTGCTGCCCACAAACCTTTTAACTTTATGATGTCCCATTTGGCCTTAGGTTCCGAGTGACCTGAGTTCTGTTTAGGAAGTCTATATCTTGTTTAGTCCTGTCTCTGATCTCAAGGGCCAGGGTCTACAGGGTGTTGGGGGAATGTGTAGTGGGGTTAGCCATGCCCAAACCCCTAACTAAAGGAGTCTGTGTTCAAGGAGTGTCAAGTGTGTGCCCTGGCACAAGTGACCTGTATCTCAAGGAGCACACACAGCAGCAGAGGTGTGTACTGGTGAAGTTGCAGTGGGGACAGGAGATCTAGAGACTTCTCATGGACCTGGCCAGGGTAAGTTGAAAATTGTGCATCAGAGGTAGTAATCTGGGGACTGCATACCTGTTAGGGCCTGATGATGGCTGAAGGCAGAGGTGCATATGAGAGACCTGGGATCCAGTTATCTCTTACTCGTTATAGCCTGGTGCTGGTAGGGTCGCCTGATGATATTAAAAATTTTGTGTGTGTGTGTGTGTGTGTGTGTGTGTGTGTGTGTGTGTGTGTGTGTGTGGTAAGTCAGAGGACAACTTGCAAGAGTCAGCCTTTCCCTTTTACCATTTGGGAGATAGCGATTGAACTCAGGTCATCAGGATTTGCTGTTGGAACCCTTTCTTACCAAGACATCTTGCTGCCACCAATGGTATTTTTGATTACTAAAGTTTTTCATTTTAATGTAATTGAATTTACCAGGTTTAACCTTTTTATTTTTCTTCCCTTCCTCAAGAACTAGTTAGTTCAGCTAACAGGATGCTGAGTAGAGGAAGTGACAATAAATATTCTCACACCTTTCTTGATATCAGAAGTGAAGCTTCCAATATTTCACTGTTGCATGAGGTGTGTGCTGTGTGAGGTTGAGATTCCTGGGTAGGTCCTTGATCCAGCAGCACTATGATAACAAGGATGATACCCAGCAATATGTAATTTACAAGAGCACTTCAAACATTGGGAAACATTGACCTAGAGATCGACAGGTTGCACCTGAAGCCCAGAAATGAACAGTTAATAATTGAGCTCAGAAAAACAGTCTCTTCACTGACATTGTCAATGAGCTGTCCAGTCAATAAATATCCCCCTTCAGTTGGTTCCTAATCCCCATCACAATTTGCCCAGTTCTGGGAAAGAGATCTTTTTCACTCCTTATTTTTTTTTCCTCTGTGTAAGCCAAAGATAGGTTAATTCACATTTACAAGGTATTCTAAGTACATTCCTGGAGAGGAATTAATATATTCAAACATTTGATAGTAATTGGAGACTATACTTGAGGGGGCTCATGGAATTTTGCTTCCTGCTTTTGGACTTTTGGTATTAAAATGCTCACCAGCTGTGTGTAGTCAGTATGTCTATTACCTTTGAACGTGGTCCCAACTTGGAGGCAAACGGAAAAGAAATAAATTCTGAAATGGATCAGAAAGAGCATTAACTTGCATCTCTCATGCCTCCTTTTCTTTGACCTGTTTTCTTTAGGCCCTGACTAATCCACAAATCCTTGATTCCACTTGATACTTGGGTACCGAGCATTCAAGTATTGCTTGCAAAGTTTTTGTTTCCTCGGGGTCAGGGAAGGGTTAGGACACCTTAAGTCTGGGTTTCATTATTTTCTATACTTCCTGTGTAATGTAATAATCCTCCATCTGTGTTTGGAGGCTGTTCAGAGTGAAGCAGAGATCTAGGTCTCTCTTGTTGGTGTGTCACTGTGCTTCTAGTAGTGCCTTCCTAATGGAGTCACAGCAGTGCTCACAGGGAAGCAGGTCACCCTAGGTGCTTGTTGATGGGTTTGGGAGAATGCATACCCTTGATGTAGAAACAAGCAGGTTTTCCCTCACATAGATTGTGATCTTTCT
>CABHPQ010201107.1:0-29990 GCA_902168405.1 Peromyscus aztecus | reverse complement strand
TTGGCACACTTGTAGAAAACCTTGTGCTGGGAAGATAGATCTGAAGAAAGCAAAGGCCTCAATCTCTTGGGAGAAATAACTGTACAGAAGCTATATAGAAAGGAAGTACATGAGGTCCTGGATGACGGAGAACCATAAAAATGTGGCAAGCAAACCTGTGAAACATACAATTTTCTTTCCTCCCTCTCTCCCTCTCTCACTTCCTTCCTTTCTTCCTTCTTCACTTCATTTGTTTTTTCAAGACTGCGTCTGGCTGTCCTGTAACTCACTATGTAGGCCAGGCTGGTCTTGAATTTACAGAGATGCCCCTGCCTCTGCATCCAAGTGCTAAGATTAAAGGTGTATACCATCACTGCCTGGTTTTGAAACACCATTTTCAATCATGATTTAATCCTTATCTGTGGTAAAATAAATGTGTTTATGTGACTTGGAAATTAAATAAAGAAACAAACAACAAAGCCTAGAGTGCCTACTTGTCTTGAAGGTCGGAAATCAGTGTGCTAAGTTAGATGATGTTCAGTGGTCTTCCTGTTAGAACTATTTCTAGTCTTTAAATTTACCTCAAAACAGTAAACCAACAAACGAATAGAATTGAAAACACATAGAAAGTGCTGCTGGACGTCTTTGAATGCCATGTCAGAATTCTTGTTCATGTGCTTTAAGTCAGCTCAGCTGGTATTTCCTTCCAAGAGGGCTCCTATGATGTTGCCAGTACAAAGGAATGTGTTCGACATTCAGAAGACATGCAAAATGCTCACTATTACATTATTACTGTTTCTAATAGTAAACTCCTCCTCTGTCAGTGGCAAACTCACAGAGGCTGGATTTTGAACCATGTTTTTCTCAATCAGTCCAAACTCCATGCTTTGGCCTCACAGATCCTCATAAAAGGTTTGGTATAGCTTTGTTTACTTTCCATAACCCTGTTAAGGAGATATAAGGACATAATCTTTTGTCATCAGGCTGATTATAAGAACCAATCACTATAAAGTCCTCCACAAACATATCATATCAAGCAGCAACCTCCGAAACCAAATCAGGAAAGGGCACCATGAGTAGGTGGCAAAAATTCACTGTGCTTTGATTCTAAATACCTTCCATTGTTCTATTTTTTTTTCATTTATTAAAGGAAGCCTTTTCATGTTTCAGCTTTAAGAGAGATTAAGCAAATCCAATCTAATTATGCAACTTGCCGGCAAGTGCAATCCAAATGGGAAACACGTTGCCAGTTGCAGTTCACAGTTGCCACTGGAAACAGAGACAAGTTTGGAAAACTGCAAAGTCAAGTCTGAGCTCTGGCATTGTCTTGACTCAGGGAAGGCATTTCCTGGGCCAGTTCTTTTTTTCCTGTCCTCTTTGTATGCATGGTGTGTATGTCCACTGGGGTTCCTGCAATGAGCTGGAACTGGAAACGGATGTACCAAGGTGGAAATACTGTAGACTGAATAGAAAATTTCTTAATAAAAATACTTTTAAAAAGTGAAGGAAAGCTTTAAAGATTACACAAAACAAGTGGACAAAATCCAACATGCCATGGAATCTGATGCAGGGGGTTCAGCCTTCTGTAAGTCAGAGAGACTGGGAACGAGATGCAGAGTCAGTGAGAAAAACATACAGCCTTTTTTTTTTTTTTGAGGGACAAAGCTTCTTTATTTTATTACTCTTTCTGTCCTGCTTCTACCCTTTCTTTTTTGTTCTGGTCTTCTATCCCAAAGTCTCCCTTCTGCTTCCCTGATGACTTCCTTCTACTCTACTTCCTGATGTCTTCCTTCCACATTTTTCCTTCTCATTATTTCCTGGTGTCTTCCTTCTAACTTCTTTATTTTTTCCTTTACAGCTTTTATACCCCTGCAGAATCTTTCAAGCAAATACAAAAATTACAATGTGGTTAGATTCTATTTTCCAAATGAATGGTTACAATGAATACAAGTAAAAAACGGCGTATTTTCCATGTCCCTTATATGATTAAACATTTTACATGTATTACAAGTGAAAAACAAATTATCTGCAAGAACCCAAATACATTCATCTCCAAGCATCTTGTTATAGATTAACAAAGTGTAAGCAAGTGAGGTATTTTTTCTCAGCCAGTTCTTTAACTGGCAGGCTGCATTTTGTGATTACAAAGAAAGGACCAACCATTGCATTATTTGTCTCAAAAGGTAATGTTAAAAAAAAAAAATTCTTAAAAGAATCATAGGCCGGGCAGGGGTGGTGCATGCCTTTAATCCCAGCACTCGGGAGGCAGAGGCAGGCAGATCTTTGTGAGTTCGAGGTCAGCCTGGGCTATCAAATGAGTTCCAGAAAAGGCACAAAGCTACACAGAGAAACCCTATCTTGAAAAACAAACAAGCAAAAAAACAAACAAAAAAAAAAATCATAAATCTTAACATTCATATATGGAAAACAACCAGTCATTCCTACTTTAAATCCTCATGAACAGTTTTTATTAAATCATATCAGGAAGCCGAGGGCAGAAATCTGTACAAGGAATTAGTCATCACCTTTGATCACCAGTCCATCTTAGTAAGAAAGGTACATCAGTCAGCAATGGCCGGGCTGCATTGTTTTTGCTCCCTGACCTCAACGTGTCCCTCACTCAACTATTAAAAATGTGCCTTTAAAAACTTTTTTTTTTCTAAATTGTTCCCCAAGATGTTCTACTTCAAAGCCATTAACAAAAACATCTTAAACTAACCTTACATCATTATTTAAAACTTTGTTTTAGCTATGATGCACACTGAAACCTGTGAACAAATCTCCTAACATTAAGATTAAGAGAACTTTCGGTAGCCTAGCTTCTGGGACTCAACTGTTTTCCTTAATCATTCACCTAAACCATAGTCTGTATGGCTCCTCAAGAGAAACTCATAAGTCCTATCTGCATGACACTTCCTTGTTCCTGTTTTCTACCTTCTACAGCCTCTGCTTTACCAGGGGTGGGGGTGACAGTATATCCTACCTTTACCGGTAATAATTTTACCACTAAAGTAACCTCTATCATAATCCTTTACTACATTTGTTAAAAACCCCTGGTCATCAAAATCCTATTTAAACTACCACTATTATTGTACACAACCACTGCCTCAGTTGAACAGTACAGCTTAAGAGGAAATCATCCTCACAGTGGTCCACAGGTAAAAATGCCCAATAGAACGTGATGGTTCCATGAGATAATCACACAACATTAAAGGCAGCGGGGATCCCCCCACATCCACTCACACCATGCCAGATACCAGAGAAAAATGGCAGTGGCAACATGTAAAGGCACAGCAGTAGCAAGAGACATTCTGAAGCCCGAGCCCTTGGGGCCTTGCCTATCCAGATTCACCCATCAGTGACTTGCTTCCTGGTGGGCCAAATTCCAGAAGCTCAATTTCTCAAATTGTCCTCTGTCATGACCACTAGCAATCTGAGATATCTTCTGTAGATAAAGCATAAGTCACCTGATGTTAGTAAGCACCAGTTGTCACAGCATTTAAAACATTCCCAACTTCCTTGGAAACAGCTCAAGTGAACCTAACCTTTCAAGCTACAGCTGCTGTCACCCTTGTCTCCACCTAAGACAGCAAGTTATAGTCAGATAAGAAGTCCTAGGTCTCTGTAGGAAACAAGGTGTTAAGTTATTTTTGTTCATTTGAGGTTAAAAGATAAAACTTTTCTTTCTAAAAATAAATCTGCAGATTATTTTGAATTATTGACTGGGTTTGTGTGACAACTCCAAAATATTTTGGAAGTGTGTGGGGGGGGGGAGTGCTAGAGCTAGTGTGAGGAATATTAAAATGCACAGAATAGCCTCCCTGCAATGAAAGCATTGAGCCATGCCCACAACCAGTGTGCTGTTTCTCTTTCTTGGTCTCTACAAGTTCCCATGTGCCTTCTCTGATTGGAGTCTTTACATGTAGGCATACCCCTGCAGGACAGCTTTTTCTAAAACTGAGCTCCCTGCTAGCGTCCCTGTCAATTCTGAGCACTCAAGTCAGAGGTTCTCAACCTGTGGGACATGATCCCCATTCTATTTACATTATGATCCATAACAGTAGCAAAATTATAGTTATGAAGAAACAATGGAAATAATTTTATGGTTGGGGGGGGTCACCACAACGTGAGTAACTGTACTAAAGGGTTTCAGGATCAGGAAGATTGAGAGTCACTGCTTTAAGTGTTCCTCTGGGCAGCTCTTGAGCTGTTCACCTCACCAGAGATAGCACTAAACTGTAGGCAGTGAGAGTTCTTTCACTTTTCTGGCCGGGAGTGCTTATGTTCTAGCATGCCTTCAGGCTGGGCCTGCCTAAGCCATTACTCGAAAAGACATGATTTACACAAATCTTGAAACCATTAAATTTGGTTTCTACATTCTAATTCATATCTTTCTGTTGTACTATGATGTTTCCACACAGACCTCCCAAGCTGGAATCTGCCCACACACATATACACATAAAATACACACAAATAATTACAACTGAAGAAAAAAGAGAAAAGAAAGGAGCCTAGATTTATTGAGCACATATTATTTGCTCACTAATTATAGCTTCTCTTTTAACAGTACATTTGTCTGTATGCCCATTTTGAAAATTGGATGCAAAGATGCTCCCAGAAGTAGAATCACTGGCCTGAGGAAGCACAGCTAGTAAGTGGTACAGTCCACCTCTTTCCTCCCATTTCCCAGATAGTCTCTTTTTTTTTTTTTTTTTTTTTTTGGTTTTTCGAGACAGGGTTTCTCTGTGTAGCTTTGCGCCTTTCCTGGAACTCACTTGGTAGCCCAGGCTGGCCTCGAACTCACAGAGATCCGCCTAGCTCTGCCTCCCGAGTGCTGGGATTAAAGGCGTGCGCCACCACCGCCCGGCCCAGATAGTCTCTTGTAAGTAGTCAAGGATCATCTTGTACCTTTGATCTTTCTGCCTCCACCCTCATGCTGCAGAATGCCCCACCACATCTGGTTTTACACAGTGCTGGGAGTCAGTCTCAGGGCTTTGTACATGAGCTCAGGAAAGCACTCCATCAACTGAGTTGCAACCTTAGTCTTAAAGTCCAAGTCTTAACCTTTCTACCAACCTATCTGCTCAGCTTGCGGTTATGGGACCAGGCTTTGCTGGGATTTTAGCCTGGACTACTTGTTTTTAAGGCTGCCATTTGACCATGGAGGCATTTGGATTGGACAGGCTGTGCTGTGGGATATTCTCTATGCTGTAAATGTATTGCTATGATTGATTGATAAATAAAACACTGATTAGCCAGCAGCCAAGCAGGAATTATAGGCAGGACTAGCAGAGAGGAGAATTGGGGAAACAGGAAGGCAGAGAGAGGGAGACACAGCCAGCTGCCCCCATGAAAAGCAAGATGTAAGGTACCGGTAAGCCACGAGCCACATGGCAAGGTATAGATTAATAGAAATGGGTTAATTTAAGATATAGGAACTAGATAACAAGAAGCCTGAGCCATTAGGCCAAACAGTTTAAATAATGTAAGAGTCTGTGTGTTTATTTTATAAGTGGGCTGTAGGACTGTGGGAGATTGGCGGGGGCTGGAGAGAAACTCTCCAGCTGCAAGGCTGTATTCTTCAGCGAGAACATTTAATTCAAATAAATTATTTATTTGTTATTGGTGTTGTGTGTGCCTATGTCTGCCATAGCTGGAATGTGGTGGTGAAAGGCCACCTTTCAGGAGCTGTTCTCTTTCCCTCCGTGGGTTCTACAGTTGAACTCAGGTGGCTAGGCGTTTACAGTGAGTGCTTTTTACCCACTGGGCCATCCTGAGGACCCAGCAGGATTAGCTTTGACTGTTTGCATTCACTCACATATTTGTTTCCTTATCTGGGCATCTGTTTTCACCCCATTTAGCAAATGTCTGTTGGTCACATACCACTCATATAAGCACAGTGCTGGGAATTCAGTTTTAAGCAAGAGTAGACATAGTTCTGTTTACGTGGTTCACAGATCTGACTGAAGGTCAGGCTATCCATTCCCTCAATGAACCTAAATTGAGAAATGAGGTCATTGAAAAGGAGTGACACACTGCGACAGTGCCGCAGATTGGGCTGAGAAAGGAGCAGGAAATATTTCTCCCAGATCTGTGGTCTGGAAAAAAGATGTGGAATCTGTTGCCAAAGTGGGAGGTGTAAGGAGACCTTTCCTACAGAGGAAGCCAAGAAGGCCCAGCATCTCCCTAGGAATAAAGGTGCTATGAAAAGAACAGAGAAAACAGGCAGGACTGAGGACAGCTTTGCACATCCCTGTGAGGATTCTGACCCGGGACTAAGAAGCCATAGAAGCCTTTAAAACATCTTGTGAAGAGTTGACTTAGGAACATCTTTAAGGGTCCCTTTGGCTGTGGAGTTGACAACATGAGCATCCAGGTGGGAATAAGGCTGGCAATAGAAGCCCTGGCATAGGGATAGGGAGGGGCTTGGTGTTGGGCGGTAAATAGTAGCAGATAGATGTGAGAGATTTCCCAAGGCAGAGTGTCAATGAAAGGACCCTGGACTGTAGAATGTTTGACTAGTCATACATGGGTTAGAGGGAAAACACTGGGAAAGAGTTCCTTGTAGAGACGATCAAAGCAGTTTGAGAAAATTTTAGTTTGATACATTTCCCTTGAGTCCTAATAAATACATTGCTCTTCAAGTTGCTTATACTCAAAGTATTTTCATCACAAAAGAGAAGCAAACTTATAAAGCAATTAAGAGCAATAACAGTGTGTATTGCTTGAGGGGGTGTTCTATGGGACCCCTCTGAACAACAAATTGAGGGGATATATCCTTACACCCAATACTGAACTTTTTATTTGTCTACCTGTGCCTTTTGGAAGAAGCATTAGTCCCAATATTGTAGTTGGTTATTTGTTTTTGCTTTTTTGGCTCTTTACTCTTTGGCTCTTTTGGGGGGCCTGCCACCCAGCTCCCAAATAAATCCACACACAGAGGCTTATACTTTCTTATAAATGCCTAGCCTTAGCTTGGCTTGTTTCTTGCCAGCTTTTCTTAAATTATCCTGTCTACGTTTTACTTTTGAGCTTTTTCTTTTTCTTACTTCTGTAATCTTACTTTCACTCTGAAGTCTGCGGCTGGCTGGGTGGCTGGGTGGCTGGGTGGCTGGCCCCTAGCATCCTCCTCTCCTTGTTCTCCTGCTCCCTGAAGTCTCTTGCTTCTTCCTAATTTCTCCTTATACTTATTCTCTCTGCCTGCCAGCCCTGCCTATCCTTTCTCCTACCTGGCTATTGGACGTTCAGCTCTTTACTAGACCATCAGGTGTTTTAGACAGGCAAAGTAACACAGCTTCACAGAGTTAAACAAATGCAACATAAAAGAATGCAACACATCTTTGCATCATTAAACAAATGTTCCACAGCATAAACAAATATAACTCATCTTAAATTAATATTCTTCAACACAGTATCATATCATTGCATTTAAATTCACACACGTATACACACATAAAATCTTAGGTTTCCATATGGCTTTTTCAAACATTCTTGGTGTTAGCCTCTTGCCCTTTCTTCTGCCCTGCTCTTACATCCTCCTGGTAGAGGAGTCTGATCTTGGGAAGTTTTAGCAACAAAAGTAAAACTTTGAAAATAACTAAGCCAGCAGGGCGGTGGTGGTAGCTGGGTGGTCATGGTGCATGCCTTTAACCCAGCAGTCGGGAGGCAGAGACAGGTGGATCTCTTTAAGTTCAAGGCCAGCCTGGTCTACAGAGCGAGTTCCAGGACAGCCAGGGTTACACAGAGAAACTCTGTCTCAAAAAACCAAATAAATAAACAAACAAACAAATAAATAAATAAAAGATTTACCCTTATTTTAAATGAGAATTACACATTCTGTTGAGTCAAAACAATAATGAACTAATTCTAAAGTTATATTTACATCTTTCTTTTTGACTCATTCCTGATCCTTGAAACTGAGAGAAGTAAAAAGACTTAACTCTGATCTAGCTTCCTCCTCTTCTGCTGTCATGTCTCTTTTCATTTGCTGGCCTGCAGCTTTCGGCTTCTTCTTTGAATACTCTCCATCTGTCGCCAGTGAGTTCAACATGTGTGGTGTCAGGAGCTTCATTTCATTTACTTTGTGATGGGAAAGTAATCTGCTGTTTGAGTCTGACTTGGAAAAGTCCCCTATTGCGTAAGAGCAGTAACTCCATGATTATATGGCATCATCTGTTGCCCTGCCTTCCTGCTCAGAAGCCTTGAGGTGTAGTCAGCTGTGTTAGAAGCAATATCACTTGGGTTATGTAGATAACAAAGATTAGATATGTACCGAGACTTTATAGAAATAGAGCTCAAAAGTGCACTGTGAATGCAGAACCTGACGGATTTCAACCCTCCGTTTTCCAGTTTCTTTTATACTGTTTATGTCCATTTTACACTACACTACACTTTATCATTCTACTTTGTTTATGCTGAATTATACTCTTATCAAGTAGTGCTGGTAATTATTATCTTGATTTTTTCTTTTCCGAGACAGAGTTTCTCTGTGTAGCCCCGGATGTCCTGGAACTCGCTCTGTAGACCACACTGGCCTCAAACTCACAGAGCTTTTTCTGCCTCTGCCTCTCAAGTGCTGGGATTAAAGGTATGTGCCACCATGGCCTTGCTGATAAAGTTTTATATGGTGGTAACAGTCCATGGAACCAAGTTCATCTGTACAATCTGGGAACAAAATGACTGATGAATTTGGGTGGGAAATTACCCTTCTCCTTTAGCGTTTTTTTTTTGTTTTTTTTCCATGCTCACCTTGTAGACTGGTTTCTAGATTATCCATTTATCTGCTTCCTGATTCCTTTTTATTAGCTAAAATGACTTGAATTTTACTTCTGCCTGTATTAAATACTATCAGGTCCTTTTTGATGACTCTAAGTTCCAAGGCTTGGCCCTTTATAGTTAAATTAATTATAGCAAGATAACATGACATAGAAAGACAATGAATTTAGATAAAGTTATAGGGGGACACTGGGGTACTAAAACAAACTAATAAAGCTTGTTTCCATTAAGAACAGTTGACATAAAAATAACAGTTGATAAGTAGTTTTATTTCTTCATAAAACGTAGAGTTCATAGCAATCATACAAATATTTATTTTTTCCTAGCCGTTATCAGTGGATAGATTGCTACAAAACTACTTGACTCATCTTTGCAATATATAGAACTTTATAAAAAATTAAGTACTAAAATTATTTACTTGTTCAGTCATTCAGTCTCCATGAACACACCCATTATTTACAATTAAATACTATAAGAGAAATAATATCAATTGTTGATTTTCTGTTATTATTGAAGCAAGAGTGTCTAGCTCAGTGCCAAGTAGAGTTGTCATTTTCTGCATGTCTTTCCTAATGCATATCTGCAGGTAATTATGAACAAACGATTCGGAGGAAATGAACTATGAGAAAGCAAGCATTTTCAGATGTTAATGTATTCTAGGAAGAAAATATGTAAAATTACCAAATGCTACATGTTCTTATAATTGACCAACAAAAAAGAAACTCATTTTTTTATTCATTTTCTACTTAAAGTTTTTCTGCCATGAAAGCAAAAGCAAAAGAATATTTTTGTCAAGGATATTACGTGAGTGCTTTCAATTGTTTATTCTGTTAGATTAATAGACAAATATCATTAAGTGTCTGATTATTGGTGCTTAAAGTTGTGACTGCAAGACTTTTCCATTATAAAGATCTATGCTTCTTTCTAAAGCTATTAGGGATTTCATAGGGATGATACTTTTACACTCATGATGTAATCTTTCACAGGATTACAAACCATTGTTTTTATAACATTTGAGGATCTTTTTCCTGAATCAATTAATAAACTAAGCTTGTGGATTTCTGATTCTCATTCCTTCATTGTTATTAGCTAGAGTCATTTCCCCCTTGCACTTTTGATTATCATGCAAGGGGGCTGCTTCCTCCACTGTGAGTAGTAAGTAGTGTCATGTTACAGATGACTCTGCCACACATCCTCAGTCCTTGTATTCCACATAGAATAACCCTTCATAGTTCAGCATCCCTTCAATGACTATCCCTTCAATCTTTTGCTTAAGTTAAAGCAGTTTTAAAATAGAGTTTTAAATGCATAGTAATTTTGTAAAATGCTAAACTACAATAAAGGTAATTATATTTTTAAAAGATTTGTACCCGTTGGAATGCAAGCTTTAATTATAATAAGGTAGAATTATTTTTTATTGTTTTCTGTTCAGACATTTAATCAACTTCATGCATAAAACAGGAAGTATAATCTACTTCAACATCCTCACAAATATTAAGAATGTATTTTGTTTTAGGGATAAGAGTTGTGATAATGAATTGGAGTGAGGTTTTCTTTTTGTAGCTTCTGGTCCAGTCTAAGACAAACATTTAAGCACATGATTATGCTAAGGAACCTGAATTTCAGTGAATCTTGGATGCTTCGATGTCTTTTTTATTTTCTTGTAGCCTCCTGTAGAATGCTTTCATTCATTTGTCATGATTGCTCTATGGCTAGCAATATTATAGGAAAAGATGTACTCTCTTTTCAGAACAAATACACAGCTTGGAACTGATGAGATGTAGCAGTAACTCGTTTGCTCAACAGTTAGAAATGACATAGAAAGCATTTCTGAAGGAAGTGGAGCCTTGCCTAGGAAGTGAGTGAAAGATGACCAAGGTTGATGAAGAGAGTGGGGAAGAACTTCAGGCAGAAGTCACTCTTTTTGCTATCTTTGTCATTTGAAATCATAGCGTTGGAGACCAGAATTATAATTTAGTATTTTGTTTTTAGCAGCAATACCTCTCTAAGGAAATTCTGTCTGGATGCCTAATAGACAAAACATATAAAGAGACAGTTGCTCTGATCAAGAGAGTATAGTTCTTAGTCTTACATTGCCTTCTCTCTTGAGGAGGCAGCCAGAAGTACCATGTGGAAACCACAGCTGGTCTCTCTTGCTTAGGCTGTAGGGTGATGTGCCAGGCTCGTTTGGACACTGTCTGAAGCTTTTCCATCTTTAGTATACCATACAGCTGGTAAGTGACAAAGGTGTGTTCAATACCAGTCTGATTCTTTTTTTCCTATAGAGTTTTTTCTTTTATTGAAAATATTCTTTCCTCATGCAATATATCCTGATTATAGTTTTTCTTCCCTCTACTCCTCCCAATTCCTCCCACTCCCTTCCCAACATGATCCACTCCCTTTCTGTCTTTCATTAGAACAGAACATGCTTCTAAGAGATAACAACCAAACATGACAAAATAAAATATAAGACAAAGAAAAAACTTCCATATTGAAATTGGTCACAGAAATCAAGGAGGAAAAAAGTCCAAGAGCAGGCCAAAGAATTAGAGACCCACTCCTTCTCACAGTCAGGAGTCCTAAGCGATAATACATGTGTAGAGGACCTGGTGCAGACCCATCGAGGCCCCATTCTTGCTGCTTCAGTCTCTGTGAGTTCTTATGAGAACTGCTTAGTTAATTTAGAGGGCCATTTTCTCCTAGCGTTCTCTATCCTCTCTGACTCTCACAATCTTTCTATCTCCTCTTCCTCAGAATTCCCTGAGCTCTGAGGGGAGGGATTGTAGACGCTGTCTTCAAATAGAGTCTTGCTGTGGATCTCTGCATCTGTTCTTAACTGCTGGAGGAGGAAGCCTCTCTGATGATGGCCACATCAGACACTGATCTATGCGTATAGCAGAATATCATTAGGAATAATTTTATTGTTTTTTTTGGATCAGTCATGTTTGGTTTTAACCTCGGACTATGGGATATCTAGTCTCTGGTTTTTGTTTATCAAAGCAGTGTCAGGTATTGGTTCCTTCGCATGCAGTGAACATTAAGTCAAACCAGACATTGGTTGTTGCTCCCAAAAGTTCTGTGCCAGTGTCTTAGTTAGGGTTTCTATTGCTGTGCAGAGACACCATGACCGTGGCAACCCATATAAAGGAAAAACATTTATTTGAGGTAGCAGCTTACAGTTCAGAGGTTCAGTATATTATTATCATGATGGGACATGGCATCATGCATGCAGACATGGCACTGGAGAAGTAGCTGAGAGTCCTACAACTTGCAGTCAACAGGAAATGGTCTGAGACACTGGGTGGTATCTTGAGCATATATGAGACCTCAAAGCCCACCCCCACAGTGACACACTTCCTCCTAATAGTCACATCTCCTAATAGTGTCACTCCATTTGGGGGCCATTTTCTTTCAAACCACCACATTCCACTCTCTGGCCCCCAAAGGCTTGTAGACATATCACAATGCAAAAACGCATTCAGTCGCACTTCAAAAGTCCCCATAATCTGTAACAGTCTCAAACTTATTTAAAAGTCTAGTGTTCAAAGTCTCTTCTGAGATTCATGCAATCTCTTAACTGTATTCACCTCTAAAATCAAAATCAAAGGGCAGATCACATACTTCCAACATAAAATGGCACAGCATATACATTACCATTCCAAAATGTAGGGAAGGGGCACAGTGAAGAAATATTAGAACAAAATAAGCCTGAAAACTAGCGGGGTGAACTCCAAACTCTGCATTTCCATGTCTGATGTCAAAATGCTCTTCAGACCTCAAACTCCTTTCATCTTTGTTGACTACAACATACTTCTTTCTCCTGGGCTGGTTCCATTCCATTAGCAGTTTTCTTCAGCAGGTATCCCTCAGCTCTGGCATCTTCAACATCTTGGGGTCTCTGAGGAAATCCAGGCTACAGCTTCACAGCTTTACAAAATGGCTCGCCATTCAGGGACACCCCTGACACATGCCTGGCCTCAGTGGCTTTCCTTAGACACAGAGGCAAATTACATAACCCTTTTCTTCTATCCTTGACTAAAACCAGAACCACCTGGCTAAAGCTGCCAAGTTGTACTTCTTACTGGCACTGGAACATGGCCCCCCCTCATTCCATTCTATCTTTACCAGATGGTTTCCATCACTGCCTAAGTTTGGCTGTTCTGGAACTTGCTCTGTAGATCAGGCTGGCCTCAAACTCAGAAATCTGCCAGCCTTTGCCCTCCAAGCGCTGGGATTAAAGGCGTGTACCACCCCACTTGGCTCTAAGATTTTCTTTAATTCTTTTTCATGAGTTGGAAACATAGCTAGGTTGGTGGGATCTTGCCCCGAGAATCTTGCTATTTCCTTTATTTCATTTCTTAATCTGTTTATCTCCTTGAACAGAAGGTGTAGCTCTATTCCACTTCCTGGAGCCCCTTTTCTGAATCTGTACATTTTATACTTTTATTCACTCAGCTTGCTCCTTTTCATTATATATATATATATATATATATATTCATTAGAGTTACTGTTAATAACCACACAACAGAGTCTATATTAGGCTGTTTTGAGATTTCCTCAGTCAATGAAATTAATCCAAAACTCTTCACTTTAGTGTGGGGGCCCACAGAGACCCCAGCTTATGGCTTGTTTTCATCTTGACTCAAGGTCGGAGAGTCTAAGCTTGTTTTCCCCTGCAAGGGTGCATAATAGGATGTTTTGGCCAAAGGCATCGTTATTTATAGGATGCTTTGCACTTTCTTCACCAAAATATCACAAAAATGATCTCTAGGCAACACACTAAAATTCTTTTCTTCTGAAACATCTTGAGTGAGCCCCCAGTTCAAATAACTCAATACCACTGTCTTCCATGCTTCTACTAGTATGGCCCATTAAGAAGCACTTAAAGCATTCAACTGCTTTTGTAATCCACAGTCCCAAGGTCCATATTCCTTCAAACAAAAGCATGGTCAGAACATCACAGCAGTCCCTGGCACCAACCTCTGTCTTAGTTAGAGTTTCTATTGCTGTGAAGGGACACCATGACCATGGCAATTCTTACAAAGGAAAAAACATTTAATTCGGGTGACTTACTTAGAGTTCAGAGGTTCAGTCCATTATTATCATGGTGGAACATGGTGGCATGCAGGCAAACATGGTGCTGTAGAAGTAGCTGAGAGTTCTACATCTTGGAGCAACAGAAAGTACTCTGAGACACTGAGCATATATGAGATCTCAAATCCAGCCTCCACATTGACACACTTCCTTCAATAAGACCATATCTACTCCAACAAGGCCACACCTCCTAATAGTGTCACTCCCTTTGGATTGATTTTTTTAGGATGACCATTTTTACCATATTTATCCTTCTGATCCATAGGTGTGGGAGATTTTTCCATCTTTTGATATCTTCTTCAAAGACTTGAAGTTTTTATCATACAAGTCTTTTGTTTACCTGGTTAGAATTACCCAAGGTATTTTATATTATTTGAGGCTATTGTGAAAGGTGTTGTTTCCCTGATTTCTTTATTAGTCTGTTTGTCATTTGTGTATATGAGGGCTACTGGCTTTTTTTTTGTTAGTATTGTATCCAGTCACTTTGTTGAAAGTGTTTATTAGCTATAGGTGTTCCCTGGTAGAAATTTTAAGGTCATTTATGTATACTATTTCATTATCAGCAAATAAGGATGCTTTGACTCTTCGTTTCTAGTTTGTATTCCCTTTATCTCCTCCCATTGTCTATTGCTTTAGCTAAGACTTCAAGTACAATGCTGAATAGATATGAAGAGAGTGGACAACCTTGTCTTGTTCCTGATTTTATTGGAATTGTTTTGAGTTTCTCTCCACTTAATTTCATGTTGACTATAGGTTTGCTGTAAATTGCCTTTATTATGTTGAGGTATATCCCTTGTATCCCTAATCTCACCAGTACTTTTATCATGAAGACATGCTAGATTTTGACAAAGACCTTTCTGCGTCTAATGAGATAATATGCATATTTCATATCATAATGTATGTGCATGAATGTGTGTTTCCCTTCTTTTGGTTTTGTTAGTGTGAGATTATTCATTTCCTGTGTTTTTATGTTAACCTCCTTAGGCTGGAGTTTTCCTTCTAGCACCTTCTGTAGGGCTGGATTGGTAGATAAATATCGTTTAAATTTGAATTTTTCATGGGATATCTTATTTTCTCCATTTAAGGTGATTGAAAGTTTTGCTGGGTATAATAGTCTTGACTGGCATTTGTGGTCTTTTGGAGTCTACAACACATCTGTCCATGTCCTTCTGGCTATTAGAGTCTCCATTGAGAAGTCAGGTGTCATTCTAATATGTCTGCCTTTGTATGTTGCTTGGTCTTTTTCCCTTGCAGATTTTTATATTCTTTCTTTGTTCTGTATGCTTAGTCTTTTAATTTTTATGTGGTGAGAGGGATTTCTTTTCTGGTCTAATCTGTATGTTTCATGTACTTTTCTGGTGTTCTGTATGTTTCATGTACCTTTATAGCTATCTTCTTCTTTAGGTTAGGAGAATTTTCTTCTATGATTTCTGGAAGACATTTTTCTGGGCCTTTGAGCTGTGTTTCTTCTCCTTCCTCTATTCCTATTACTCTTAGGTTTGGTCTTTTCATAGTGTTCCAGATTTTCTGGATGTTTTATGTAGGGTGTGTTTTGGATTAACATTTTCTTTGACTGATGTATTTATTTCTTCTATTGTATATTCAATGCTTGAGATTCTTTCTTCTCTTATATTCTGTTGGTGAAGCTTGCTGCTTAGTGCCTGTTTGAATTCCTAAATTTTTCATTTTCAGAATTCCTTCAGTTTGTGTTTTCTTGATTCTATTTACATTTTCAGTTTCTGAACAGTTTTATTTGTTTCATTCAACTGTTCATTTGTGTTTTCTTATATTTTATTACGAGATTTATTCATTTCTTCCATTTTTTTTATGTTTTCCTGTATTTCTTTAAGGGATTTGTTCATTTCCTCTTTAAGGACTTTCACCATCTTCATACAGGTGGTTTTAAGGTCTTTTTCTTGGCTTTCAGCAATGTTAGAATATTCAGAGCCTTCTCTGGTAGAATAGCTGGATTTCAGTAGAGACATATTGCCATTGCTCTTATTGATTGTGTTTTCACACTGACATCTAGGCATATGGGGTTTGGGATGATTATAGGTCTAGGTGCTGATTTCTGGATTTGTCTTTTTTGGGTGGGTACTTTGTTTCTTGGTTTCTATTTCCTTTCTGGATTTTTAGAGTGGCTGTGTGTTGCCTTTCTCACAGGATTGCTCAGCTGGCATGTTCACAGGGATTTCTTGCTGGTATTAGAGGCTGGGATACTGAGATGTGTTGGGTAAAGAAGGTTAGAGGAGAAGGTCTTTGTGATCCCTTGGGGATGGAGTCAGAGAGGAACGAGAGACCACAGCAGGTTTTCTGTTGTGGAACTGAGAATGAGACTGGTGGGGGGGGAGATTGGATCTGAGGAGCAGTAGGAGAGGTGTGGGTCTGCCTTCAGCCAACTTGTTGCCCCGGGAGGAGCAACCCTTGGATTAGCAGAGGGTGCCTGCTCGAGTTGAGGTTTGGGACAAAGCAACAAGTTAGGGATGAAAGTTTCGAAAGGAAAGATCTCTGGAATCCACAGAAGATGGGGGCAGTGGGGTAGGAAAGGCTGCTACAGGTGTTCTGCTGCAGAGCTGGGTATGAGCCTGGGGGATTGGGTCTGGGGAGAACACTAAGAGAGGAGAAGGCCTGTAGGCAGCCCACCTGGTTTTCTGGCAGGCATAATCTGTGGTTCAGAGGGGGTGCCTTCCTCTTTTGAGGGGCTGGAATATAGTGACAAGTAGGGGGAGAAAGGTTAGAAAGAGATTGCCTGTGTGATCCACAGAAGATGTGGTGGTGAGGTGAGGGAGAGAGTCTGCAGCTGGTGATCTGTTACAGCACTAGGGATGAGATTGAGGGTTTGGGTCTAGGGGAACAGAGAGAGAAAGAAGGTCTGCAGGTCGTCTACCTGGTTGTTTTAGGGTTTCTATTGCTGTGAGAAGACACCATGACCACAGCAAAACTTACAAAGAAAACATTTAATTGGGGTGGCTTACAGTTTCAGAAGTTCAGTTCATTATCATTATGGCAGGGAGGATGGCAGTGTACAGGCAGTCATGGTACTGGAGCCCAGAGTCCTACATCTTGACTCAGAGGCAAGAGGAAGTTACCTGTCACACTGAGTGAAGCTTGTGAGACCTCAAATCCCATCTCCACAGTGACACTCTTCCAACGGAAGGTGTGGCCCAGATTCAAGGTGTGCCCTCCAACCTCAAGGTCTGGATTAAAGTGGTATGTCATCCAGCCTCCTTCAATAAGATGACACTTCCTTCAACAAGGCCACACCTCCTAATAGGCCACTCCCTATGAGCTTATGGGGGCTAAATACATTCAAACTACCATATTGATTTTCTGTGGTTAAGCATGGGGTGCTTGCTGGAGTTGGGGGCTGAGATACAGTGATGAGTGTCAGGAGGGAGGTTAGAAGGGGTGGTAACAGTCTGATTCTTAAACCTACAATATTAACTTACTGTACTGACTCCATAGTGCTATCACATCTTTATCTACATGCAAAAATGGTGATACAGGGGTTAGGGAGAAGGCTCAGGGCTTAAGAGCACTTGCTTTTCCAGAGGACCAGAGTTCAGTTCCCAGTGCCCATGGCAAGAGGCTCATAAATGTCTGTAACATCAGGTGATCTTCTGGGCACCCACATATGCATGTCATACACATATACAGGCGCACACACATACACATACATAAAAATAAATCTTAAAAGAATGGTGACACATACAAAGTCATTGATGGAAAATGAGTTCATCTAATTATGTACATGTGTTGCTTGGGTGTGTCTATGGAATTCTTGCCAATTTATCTGTTACTGCATAACAACTTATCCCAAACCAGTCTATCTTCAGACAATAATAATATGTATCTTACTCATTGGTCCTTTTGGAATTTAGGCAATTGGGTGGGCAATTCATCTGTTCTGTATAGTGTTGACTGTATCTGCCCATTGTTGTGGAACTAGGGCCTTGTCTGCTCTGGAGGCTTTCCTAACGGATCTGTGGCCCTATTAAACAAAATAAGAAGCTGCGCTCAGTTGATTCTTTTCTTTGGAGTGACATCCTACCTTTCAAATTGATCTCCACATTACAGTGGCTACAGTTGCCAAGAGCAGTTCTCCTACGACAATATTGGAAGCTGTCAGTTTCTGGGCCCAGGAACTGACACAGAACGACTCTGCCACATGGTACTGGGCAAAGTAATCACAGACCATTGAAAAGTCGAGACTATTATCCCATCTTTGCAATAGGGACTTTCCAGAGAATTTTATGCTATGTTTAGCTGGAGCCAGACCCATAGAGAAAGAAGCCACAAACACAAATTGGTTGGAGTTTGAATTTATATTTTTCTTCTCTTGTTTCAGGGGTGAGGGAATTACAGTGCGCTAGAAGACAGATGGAGTAATAATATATTCAGTCAACCAAAAGTAGAGATTCCTCTTTGTCTTTGGGATAGGAAAACTGAGGACAGAAACTATTGGCTATTTAAAAACCAAAGAAAAAAATTAGTCTCAGGAAACATGAGAGGGTAGATAACAAGACATATTTCGGGCTGAAATGTTTAAGATTAAAATATTCTTGGGCCTGGAGAGGTGGCTCATGGGTGAAGATACTTGCTGTGCTTTCGGAGGACTTGAGTTCAGTTCCTAGCATATCAGGGGTCTCACAATTGCCTGTAACTCCAGCTCTGGGTGGGGTGGGGGGGGATGTCTAATGTTCTCTTCTGTTCTCTATAGGCAACTGCATACATGCACACGACCAGAATGAAACACATAGAATAAAAATAAAAAAATAAATCTCAAAAAAGTTTAAAATTTTTCTTTCGCTGAGGCTGAAGAAATTACGTAGTTGTCAGTTGAGTTTTGTCTATGAAAGAAAGGGCAGACTAGCTTTAAAAATACCCATTTTGTTTTTCGGCAGGGCTTTGCCGTGTAGCCCAGGCTAGCCTAGATCTGTTGTGATCCTCCGGCTTTAGCTTCCTGAGTGCTAGGATTGTAGGTGTGCGCCATTCCTATTTTCTTTTCCTGTTGCTGTGAAAGAACACCCCAACAAAAGCAACTAAAACAAGGAGAGCCTCAATTTCAGTTCCCAATTCAAGATACAGTTCAGCAGGAGCATGAAACAGCTGGCTACATGACTTGCACAGTTACTTCTCAGCTCTCTTCTCCCCTTATGTAGTCCAAGACTCCAAACAGGGAATGGCAGGCACCACCCACAGTGGGCAGGTCTTCCCATCTTGATTAACATAATCAAGATAATCCTAGATAATGCCCAGAAGACCATTTCCCAGCTGATTCTGTGTTCCCTTAAATTGACAATCAACATTAACCACCACAGTACCACCCTCTCAGGCTTAAGATTCTTATTTAAAATTTAGGGAAAGGGAGGGGTCGAACCATTCATGGTTACTGTAGGAAGAAGGAGATGATGACAAGAGCTGGCCTGTCAACAGGGAGCATAAAATGTGGCACTTGAGTAGCAGAGTGGTCTGATGTACTGCTGAATTAAGGAACATGAAATGGAAGATGAAAAGAAATGCTTGGAATAGTAACAATTCTCAACCAAACAGAGAGAGGGTGCACAAGACGTGGGAGGGAAAAACAGTAAGAAAAAGGTAAATTATAGGTTTAGGGGTGAATGTGGGAGAAAGCAAAGGTGGAAAAATGAATGTGAGACATTGCAAGAAAGTGAGAAGTTTTTTTTTCCTCCACAAAAAGAACCAATAAATCAATCAATGCAGCTGGACTTCATGATCAGGAAAGGAAAGGAAGAGGGAAAAGAACCCAGAAGCAACAGTGGATGGACAGATGAATGGATTCTGGGGTAGGCAGGAGAAAGGCCGTGGAAGCATGACCACTGAAGGAGGCAGAAGCAAGAGGAGAATGGAGGTTAGCTGTAAGAATTGGGGAGAAGACCACACTATTACATCACAATGCCATTATTATTGCTTTAAATGTATTTTTGTTACTGGTATTACTCCCTAAGAACATCCTAGACCACTTCAAATCATCCCAGCTTGCCACACTGCAGTCTTATTCAAAGCCAGTGACAGTATTCTTTACTCTACTGGGAACAGTGAGATGATGTATTATATTACCCAGTAATTCTTACTTATTTTGAATCAAAATTTCTGTATGTTTAGTAATTTTCCTTATTCTAATTTTGAAATGTTCCTTCTTTCCCAAGGCATCCTGACGTCATTTCCTCTTGATTCCGTAACATTAGCTTTTCATCCATTTCTTTTTGAAATATTCAGTACTTCTTGCTCTACTGCTTCTTTTCTTTGGTGTCCAGGCATTTTTGTTTCTCTTTCATGCTGAACATACCTTGTTCTTTTGTTTGCTATTAAAATGAAGCATATAATTACTTTCATTTTACTACTAAACTTAATGCAAAAGAAGTCTACATCTTTTCAACTCATTGATTAAGTATTTCAAATTTTAAATCAGCAAAGATAAATATATTATACAGAGGAGGAAACAGCAACTGTAGTCAAGGCTTAGGATATTGGGGGTAGTGAAGCTGGCTACCAGTGGTTCTTGGTAGGTGAAGAAGATGGAGATGAAGGACGGGTAGATAACATGCATTTATGACAAATTCACAAAGATTCTTTTCCAAAGAAAGAGAAAAAGGAAGGGATGAGGTTGACAGTCACAGAGGACTACCATAGTGAATTTGATACCTTGGAAAAATATAATATATATTATATTAAATATATTTTAAAATATATAATATATTATACATACACATATATATAGAGAGAGAGAAAGAAAGAGACAGAGAGAGGAGAGTAATCAATCGCCCCATACACACACACACACACACACACACACACACAAAAGAGAAATAAAATAAGAGAAATACATGCCAGTGTATACATGCTGTGTGTGTGCTTTTGGATGTGTGTTTATTATTCTGATTTTTTTCTCAGTCTGAAAGGTGAATCATAAATATGTATCATATATAATAAATATTAAACCATATAGATCTCTAAGAAATAATCTAGTACTTAATTTTTCTTTAAATCAATTTAAGCCCTAGCTTGATTTCTCTATTCTGAGATGAGAAATGCAGTAGTAGTCCTCATGGCAACTGTCTATCCCTCTGAGATTACACAGGAATCCAGAGGACATGTGTACTTGGAAAATACAGCAAATTGCAACCTCAAATCGACCTCAGTTGCCACTCATGGCAGAAGCAAACATAGACTCTTAAAACTCAGTAGTCTGTGTTTTGATGCAGCCTGTAGAACAAAACCTCTCTGTAAACTTGCCAGACCCCTGAGGCTTTGCTTGGGAGCAGGATGAAGGTTTTATAGAATTCTTACCCCCTTCATTCATGGTCCACTCATCAAGGAAGACACAGACTCACATGTGTTTTCTTAAAGATACCCCAAGACAAGAAGCATAATAATTTCTAATGAGTATTCCCTTTCCCAAAAGATTACCTTTGAACAGGGCCTTGTGCTCCTGGCCCTGAAGATATCCTTAAACTTGGATGCTTGATAATGGAGGT
The DNA here is from genome assembly GCA_902168405.1 of Peromyscus aztecus. Classification (NCBI taxonomy): domain Eukaryota; kingdom Metazoa; phylum Chordata; class Mammalia; order Rodentia; family Cricetidae; genus Peromyscus; species Peromyscus aztecus. Next base: position 8,643 of record CABHPQ010201107.1, on the reverse strand, counting down.
AGTTTATGCTTGAGAATGTGTAAAAATTATGACTGTTTACTGCTAACTCTGTTTCAAAGTAGAGCATAAATACAAGAAGACATGTGGACACATTAAGTAGGTACAACCCTTCCCCACATTCCTTCTGTCTGATAAAAGCATCCCTAACCTCAAGATGTTGGAAGACCCTGCAGGGGAAACTATCCACCACATCGGAAGCAGGCTCACTATCATTTACATTTTTAGTTACATCAGCACTAGAATAATGTATTGCCATAGAAGAACACTTCCTCTTTTCCATGTGAACTATACCAAAAATTTGCATTCCATGACTTATAATTGTTGCTTTGGTAGTTTAGGGAGAGTTCCTTATCTGAGTTTCCCATTTAAGTATATTTACAGTTTTTATGTGGGCAGGTCTGGCAATGGCTACCACATGGAGGGAAAGATATTAAAAAGAGCCTGTCTGCCTTCTTGGAAAGAAAGAAGGGAAAATATAGAAAAAAAAGAACCTATTAATACAGAATTTACTTCTGCCAAACATATGTAAATATCTTTTATTATGCAGAGGGGGCAAATTACAGCATGAATGTGGAAATTTTCTGACAAATGGACCGTAGTCTTTGCAAGTATTTGGTTTCTGTTTTTCAAATCATGGTTTCTGCATATCCTGAGTGAGGTTTTTGACAAAGATGCAACTTCCATTTAGAAAACTTTAATTCTTCATTTCAGGAATTCATTTCTTTCTTTTTTTTTTTGTTTTTTTTGAGATAGGGTTTCTCTGTGTAGCTTTGTGCCTTTCCTGGATCTTGCTCTGTAGACCTGTAGACCAGGCTGGCCTCGAACTCACAAAGATCCACGTGTCTCTGCCTCCCGAGTGCTGGGATTAAAGGCGTGCGCCACCACCGCCCAGCAAAATGTGTAGCCCAGGTTGGCCTCAAACTCGTGATCCTCCTGCCTCTGCCTCCTTCGGCAAATCCTACCGGCGTGTGCCATCACAACTGACTCATTTCTAATATAATGAGTAAGATTGTGTCTCACTCTAAATACTGAGCTTTACTACACTAAAAGAGAAATACTGTTAAGAAAACACAATTAATTGTCAGCAATTAACTAGAATTGTATACTGGGATTTGGTTACAGTTACCAATCAAAATATCATATGTTCTCTTTGAAAGTAGCAAAGTACAATTGATGAGCCTTCTGTACCAACTGCTGTCTTAGTTTGGACTTTTATTGCTGTGAAGAGATACCATGACCACGGCAATTCTTATAAAGAAAACAGTTAATTGAGATGGCCTGCTTACAGTTTCAGAGATTCAGTCCACCATGGCGGGGAACATGGCAGAGTATAGGCAGAAGTGGTGTTGGAGCTGAGAGTGCCCCATCTTGCAGGCAACAGGAAGTTGACTGACTGTCACACTGAGAGAAGCTTGAGAAAAAGAGACCTTAAAACCAGCCCTTACAGTGACACACTTCCTTAACAAGGCCACACTCCTTTTGAGGGCCATTTTCTTTCAAACATCTGCAAGTATTTAAGGGAATAATTAATTGGGGTCAGTTTCCCAACTCAAATATTTATCTATAGTCAAAGCAATCATATCTAGTCCTCCTGAACAATTAAGAAGCTTTTTATTCATCGTGAAGCATCACAGTCCTTAATTTGAAAAGATGGCTTTGTCTTCTCACCACTGTGCTGGAGGTGTGAGCTTCGAGATTCCTCTCGAAGGTCATGGAAGTGCCTTTCTTAGGTTCAGATCTGCCCTAAGCTACTCTATGCCGTGTGAAACAGTGGTTTGTTTTCAGACTGTGCTTTGCCCTGAGAGCTCCTAATTTTTCTTTATTATTATTCATTCTCTCACTTATGCACAGAGTGTATTTTAACCATATCAACACCCATGCCTCCTCCAAATCTTCCAGCACCCTTCTTCCCACATCATGGGGTTGTGGGCAATCCATTTTACTAGCAGCTTTGGGTGCCATTTTTAAAATGGAGGATCACTCTGCACCGGGGTGGACATGTGAAGGGCCCCATCTGTCTGGCAGAACCCACACAGCACAGACTGATGAATGACTTATACCTGGGAGCAGAAAGGCTGTCACCCTACAAATTTCTTCAATTACATTAGGACTTGTTCTAGTTTATATCTCTGTGGCTGTGATAAAATACCTTGACAAAAAGCATCTTAATGGAAGGAAGGTTTTCTTTGGCTTAGAATCCCTGGTTGTATTCCATCGCTGTGGGGAGTTAAGCCAGGAACTTAACAGCTAGTCACAATATATCCGCAGTCAAGAGAAGAGAGACACAAATGCGCCCATCTTTGCTTGCTTCCTCCTCTCTTATACAGTTTAGGACCCCATGCATAGGGAATGGTGCTGCCACAGTGGACTGAGTCTTCCTACGTCAATCAACAATAAAGACCATCCGACACAGTCAGAGCCACAGGCCAACCTGATATAGACAACTCCTTAGTTAGGAATCTTTCCTCAGGTGATTCTTGGCTGTGTCAGGTTGACAGTTAGAAACTAACCATCACAGGACTGTGTAAGCACGTGGACATATTATTAAAATCAGACTTCAGAACTTATCAGATACCAGACTGAGGAAATGTGCAATTCCTTTGTCTGTTTCCCATTGCAATGGTGATGGCTGTGTCCACTTGTCATTTGCCTTCCCTGTGTATGGCAAGGGATGGGCAAACAGGGGTCTCCTGACTATGCCAGTGCCTTCATCTCAGAGAAGATATTAAGGTGGGGGGGAGTGGGGGGGGGGGGAGGGGGGGGGGGGAGGGAGAGGGAGACAGAGACAGAGACAGAGAGATAAGAGATTTTGACCAGTAGCAGACTTCTCAACAGCAACAATAGATTCCAGAAAAGGTGGAAATACTTTTTTAAACTCTTGACATTGTGTGCAGTGTCCTGGGGAGACATGAACATATGTCTGTTCACCACAGATAGGGTACCAATACCAGACTGAACAAGTGATCCTGTTTGAGGAAAATCTGGTGAATCAATGAATCATGGACTTACTTACAGGAACATAAGTGAGTCAAAAACAGTTACATCACTGAAACATCTTATGTCATTGTTAGGCAATTAGTTATATATTATATTATCAGTCTTGAAGCTTATTGAGTGTGGACCAACGCCTCATACATTGTAAGGCCAGAAACTGAAACAGCAAGACTTTATTAGTTTACAAAAAAGTCTAAATTGTATCTTTTGCTCTGGCTAGAGGCATGATGTTATAAATTGCCCCCAAGATCATAAGGTTGCAACCTAGATTAAATCGGGCATACTATTTGTTTTGAGTTTCCCCTAAAATTAGAAATACTTAACTCTTCTTTGGGTTCATTTTTAAAAATTCTGGGATTCTCAACTTTTCTTTGAGTTCTTCTTTTTAGGTTATATATCAGTAGCCTGCCCAATGTAATAATTTCCCAGGCATTGTGCATTCCTGGAGTTCAGGTGACTAATTTTCTTCCAGATGGTGATAGATAACCTTAGTTCTCAACCTGATGCTCCTGGGAAGAGAGAATCTCAACTGAAGAAATACTTTCATCAGACTGGCCTGTGGACACGTCTTTAGGCCATTTTCCTGATTGCACATTTGTAGCCAGAAGTTTCTCCAGTTCCACCCTGTTCCAAGGTCTGGATGAATCTCTCCTACCCAAGGTCCCACAGCAGCTTTTAAAATAATCATTCAGAGGCTTAATATTAATTACAAATTGTATGGCCTATGGCTCAGGCTTCTTGCTAGCTCTTTCATCTTAAATTAACCCATTTCTATTAATCTATATTTTGCCACGTGGCCATGGCAGTACCTGCTCTCTCACATCTTGCTTCCCTGGGTGGCTCTCAGCATCTCCCCCAACCCTGCCCTTCTTCTCTCTGTATCTATGCTTGAATTTCCCACCTGCCTCTAAGCTTGCCATAGACCAAAGCAGCTTTATTTATTAGCCAATGGGAGCAACACATATTCACAGCATACGGGAAAACATCGCACAGCACACATTTATGTAGGAGGGTCTGGTCCACTGTGGGTGGTATTGCCCCTAGGCAATTGAGCCTGGGCTATATAAGAAAGGTAGCTGAATATGAGCCTAGGAACAAATCAATAAGCAAACTTTCTCCTTGATTTCTTCTTCAAGTTCTTGCCTTAAGTTATTGCCTTGACTTCCCTAGAAGGTGGACTGCATTTGTGAGATGAAATAAATCCTTTCCTTCCCAACTTGCTTTTGATCATGATGTTTATCACTGCAACAGACTGCAAACATGGACACAGGCATTCTTTGAGACCTGTTCTGAGTATGCCATATTGCATGGACTTATCATGGTTTTAAGGATACATTGAGAAACAAAGAGTCGCTAAATCAAAGAGAAACCTGTTCGGCTGGAACCTCCAGCTCACTCCTGCTTGATCCAGAAAGTCCCATTCCTCTCTCTCCAAACCCTGCCCTCTCAGAGACTCTCCAACAAAGAAAAGGCATCCAGAAGCCCAGTTCTGCATTCGTGGTGGCTGCAGCAGCTCCTCCTCTGAAGTTGCCAGTAGTCCAAGACCCTGCCTAAATTGGTCAGTTTTTGACTATACTTAGGCACAAATTCAGATTTGGAGGACAGCTAAATTTGAATTTGAATTCACCCCTTGCCTACAGGGTATATATGTTCCCTGCTTTAGTTCAGTTACATGACTTATCTGACCCTGATCTCTAGGGCTGAAGGACTCACCGGGTAGTTGTTTTGCTCAAATATACCTGTTCTTTTGCCTTTTCAATTCGACTTGATCTGGTCAGGCTTACTGCATTGGTGTGGAGAAACCTATTATAGAGTTACAGAAAGCCTATTAAAACCAAGGTGTTTCAATTTATCTATTTAGACTGGAAAGTTTTGGAGGTCCCTTCCCTAGGACATCATTTAATTTAATTTCAGAAGTGGTAATGGAAGTTGGAGTGTCTAAATAATAGAAAAGTTTCAAATTGAAAGCACAAGATTGCAGAGAAGTACGTGGGAGAGAGTGGCCAGGTTTCTTTTTCTCTCTTCTGTCCTTTTTTTTTTTTTACTTTCTTTTCATTTATTTTGTGTGTTTTTCACATCATGCATCTTGTATCCCTTTCATTTCCCTATCCCTTCATATCTGCCCTCCTCCCCTGAAACCTCCCCCAAATAAAACAAAATTTAAGAGGAAAAAAAAGGAAAAATGAAAAATCTCATCATGGAAGCTGTAGTGTGACACAGTGAGTCACGCAGTAAACCCTTTTATCCATGTATCTTTACTTACAAGTGTTCATTGAAGAGTCATTGGTCTGGTTCGAGGCCTCTGGTTTCTCATTATTGATGCTGGGCCCTCACTGAGACTCCTCTTGCATATCCTGTTGTTTCCCTGTGTTGTGGGGATCCTGCAGCATTGGGTCTGCAGGACTGGCCCCTTCACATGCTCCAGCAGATCACAGATGAGATAGATGTTGGGGTGGGCCAAGTCATAACCTTGGTTCTGGTCCTGGGCAGCTGCAGGGTTTGTCTGCCTGCCAGTTCTTCCCTGCGCTCACCACCGGGGTGGGCTCTCCAGCACTGCCCTGGCTAGTTCACCCCTCGAAGCAATGAGTGAGGGGCAGGGTCAGTTCTCTTGCCTTCACACCCTCAGGTTCGGCTTGCTCTCCCACACCTACACCATCACAATCAGCTCCACTGTCTTGCCCAGGTGAGGTACAGGGGCCACCCTCCAGGGCGCTCCCATGATTCCAGGGCCAGCTCCTCCACTTGTCCCAGGTGTCAATGGGCAGGAGTTGGTGGGTGAGTGAGACGGCATTTCTCCTCCACCCAAGCCACCACATGTTAGATGAATAATGGGGACACCCCTCCCCTGCTCAAAACAATGGGGCTGGCTCATCCACACCCCCACCAATAGGGCTGGCTGTTTTGTGTTACCAAGGTGAGGTGCAGAGAGTGGCCAGGTTTCTTACACACAGACTACAGTCTGTACACAAAGACCTGTAGTGTAAAGAGGGGAGTAAGGCGCAAGAAGAAAGGCTTAGTACCCCTGATCAGAGACAGAAAAGTTTATCAACCAAAGAATTGGTTGGAGTTTCTCTTCCAGAGGATTGAGCTTTGATTGCTAGCACCTATATTGTGGCTCATAGCTGTCTGTAACTACAGTTCCAGAGACTTAATGCCATTTTCTGCTTTTGTGGATATCAGGCATGCACATGGTACCCGGACACACGTGCAGGCAGAACACCCACACACATAAAATAAAATAACAATAATAAACAAAATAACGTGGGTCTCTGAGAAGAAAACAAAGACTAGAGAAATGAAAAGGCGGAAGTCCGAGGCGTAAGGGTAGGGAGGCAAGTGGCAGTCGAGACAACCTCACAGGTGATATAACCAGATAGATCGCCAAAGAAAATATCAGTGGTGGCAACACAGCCACAGTCCAACACTGTCCCTAGTGGCCCAAGGAATCCTTTCCCATTGAGATACCTAGGAGAAACCGGATGGCTTCACCACAGAAAATGATTTTAGGACAAGTAAGAGTGAATTCAAGCTAGTGAGTTCATTAAGTATTTAGACAGAGAGGCACATAGAAAAGGGGCAGTGCACACCAAAGACATGAATGCCTCTCACGAGGGAGAGTTGTGTGCAATTGTGTCTTTGTAGTAGCTGTATATGTGATTTTGCGGCTTTCCGACTGACATTACTTGAAAGACATCATTCCCAGTTTATAACTATCAAAGATTTTCTCCTACTGTCTAGACTGCTTCCTCACTTGACTGCCAGTTGACTTTGCTGCCCACAAACCTTTTAACTTTATGATGTCCCATTTGGCCTTAGGTTCCGAGTGACCTGAGTTCTGTTTAGGAAGTCTATATCTTGTTTAGTCCTGTCTCTGATCTCAAGGGCCAGGGTCTACAGGGTGTTGGGGGAATGTGTAGTGGGGTTAGCCATGCCCAAACCCCTAACTAAAGGAGTCTGTGTTCAAGGAGTGTCAAGTGTTGCCCTGGCACAAGTGACCTGTATCTAACCTCTTCTCAAGGAGCACACACAGCAGCAGAGGTGTGTACTGGTGAAGTTGCAGTGGGGACAGGAGATCTAGAGACTTCTCATGGACCTGGCCAGGGTAAGTTGAAAATTGTGCATCAGAGGTAGTAATCTGGGGACTGCATATCTGTTAGGGCCTGATGATGGCTGAAGGCAGAGGTGCATATGAGAGACCTGGGATCCAGTTATCTCTTACTCGTTATAGCCTGGTGCTGGTAGGGTCGCCTGATGATATTAAAAATTTTGTGTGTGTGTGTGTGTGTGTGTGTGTGTGTGTGTGTGTGTGTGTGTGTGTGGTAAGTCAGAGGACAACTTGCAAGAGTCAGCCTTTCCCTTTTACCATTTGGGAGATAGCGATTGAACTCAGGTCATCAGGATTTGCTGTTGGAACCCTTTCTTACCAAGACATCTTGCTGCCACCAATGGTATTTTTGATTACTAAAGTTTTTCATTTTAATGTAATTGAATTTACCAGGTTTAACCTTTTTATTTTTCTTCCCTTCCTCAAGAACTAGTTAGTTCAGCTAACAGGATGCTGAGTAGAGGAAGTGACAATAAATATTCTCACACCTTTCTTGATACCAGAAGGGAAGCTTCCAATATTTCACTGTTGCATGAGGTGTGTGCTGTGTGAGTTTGAGATTCCTGGGTAGGTCCTTGATCCAGCAGCACTATGATAACAAGGATGATACCCAGCAATGTGTAATTTACAAGAGCACTTCAAACATTGGGAAACATTGACCTAGAGATCGACAGGTTGCACCTGAAGCCCAGAAATGAACAGTTAATAATTGAGCTCAGAAAAACAGTCTCTTCACTGACATTGTCAATGAGCTGTCCAGTCAATAAATATCCCCCTTCAGTTGGTTCCTAATCCCCATCACAATTTGCCCAGTTCTGGGAAAGAGATCTTTTTCACTCCTTATTTTTTTTTCCTCTGTGTAAGCCAAAGATAGGTTAATTCACATTTACAAGGTATTCTAAGTACATTCCTGGAGAGGAATTAATATATTCAAACATTTGATAGTAATTGGAGACTATACTTGAGGGGGCTCATGGAATTTTGCTTCCTGCTTTTGGACTTTTGGTATTAAAATGCTCACCAGCTGTGTGTAGTCAGTATGTCTATTACCTTTGAACATGGTCCCAACTTGGAGGCAAACGGACAAGAAATAAATTCTGAAATGGATCAGAAAGAGCATTAACTTGCATCTCTCATGCCTCCTTTTCTTTGACCTGTTTTCTTTAGGCCCTGACTAATCCACAAATCCTTGATTCCACTTGATACTTGGGTACCGAGCATTCAAGTATTGCTTGCAAAGTTTTTGTTTCCTCGGGGTCAGGGAAGGGTTAGGACACCTTAAGTCTGGGTTTCATTATTTTCTATACTTCCTGTGTAATGTAATGCTCCTCCATCTGTGTTTGGAGGCTGTTCAGAGTGAAGCAGAGATCTAGGTCTCTCTTGTTGGTGTGTCACTGTGCTTCTAGTAGTGCCTTCCTAATGGAGTCACAGCAGTGCTCACAGGGAAGCAGGTCACCCTCGGTGCTTGTTGATGGGTTTGGGAGAATGCATACCCTCGATGTAGAAACAAGCAGGTTTTCCCTCACATAGATTGTGATCTTTCT
>CABHPQ010201106.1:0-48642 GCA_902168405.1 Peromyscus aztecus | reverse complement strand
GCCTGGGTGAAGAGCTCTTTACAGAAGTATGGGCATCTTACCAACGATTATACAACTGAAGAAAGTGTCTCTCCTTCCCCCAGCCATGGTTAGCTGGATATAAATCCTCAGAGAGTGGTGCAGTCTTGTGAGCTTCCCTCCCCTCCATGAAATAAAGTAGAGGAGCCCAGTGTCTACCAGTCTTATATAGGCCATTAAACCTGTTTTGAGTTCATGAGTGTAGGGGCCGAGATATGCCTTAAAGACAAGGTTTAACAGTACTTCACCTACTTTCCTCCAGCTTTACATTCTTTCTACCCCCTCTTCTGCCTTGTTCCCTGAGCCCTGGAGGGGGTGATACAGATGTTCCCTTTAGGGATCGGCTTCATCAGTCACTTATTCTCTTCACTTTGACCAGGTATTTGCCTCTTCAGCAACTGCTGCAAAAAAAAAAGAAAAGTAAAAAAGAAAATTTCTACAGCAAAAGCTGACAGTGTCTTTAATCTATGGTGATAAGACACACATGTAGTAAAAATTGGAGTTGTACAAAAGTGAAAAAAAGTAAATAAAACAAAACAAAACAAATAACAACAACAGCAACAACAAAAACCCCTTTCCTCCTTTGCCTGTAATTTCTTCCCTGGCCCTTTAGAGGTGTCCACAATGAGCAATTTACGCTAGTTTACAGACTTCTGGCAGAGGCGATAAGCACATAGATCACCAGATATTTAAAGCATACACCACACCCTCTGTATTAGAGTTCTCTAAAGGAACAGAACTGATAGAATATATAAATATACATATGGATATTTATGCATGTATATATATGTATGTATGTGTATTGTATGTATGCATATATATGTGGAATTTATTAGACAGGCTTGTAGGCTGGGTCCACGTAGTCCACAATGGCTGTCTCATGACAGAAAGACTGAAAATCCAGTAATTGTTCAGTCTATGGGGTTGGATATCTTAACAGAAACAATATGGTACATTAAGGAAAAAAATGTGAAGTTCCTTCAGGTTCTATTTTTCCCCATAATTCATTGTTTTATTTACTCTATTCCCAGGGAACTAGGGTAGGTAAAGTAGTAAAATAAATCAATAAATAAAATGACAGAACCTGAATACGTTACTGAACCTGCAGTTTGGTTATGGTGTGATGCAGATGTACTCACCATAGAGTCACAGAAATACCCTCTAAGCCGGCCTGGTCCTTTATGTGGATATTTCCTTACGGATGCTATCATCAATGTCATTTTCCCTTTGGTAATCATTTCCCAGTGTCTATCCACTTCACTTTCTGTGCTTTCTTGTAGTATAAGTTTTCTTCTGGATTAATGAGTCAGCGTGTAGAGTCACAACTCTTGTTCTGTGAACCTTGATAAGTAATTTGAACCACGGCGTATCTGAATAGGCCACACTGTGCCTTTGTGTGGAGAGTTCTATTTGCAAAAGAACTCAAGATAAACCAAATTCTGGGTGTGCATTCCATTTTCCAGGTAAAATTATATCACAAATAATGTGGGGATATTTAAGACTTGTCGGTACTTTCAAGTTTTCTCCTGCCCAGATTTGTTTGGAAGAAATCCGTTCTTACCTATCTAAAAAAATCCAGCAGGGGGAAAAATAATTGAAATAAATTGAGCCCTGTGATTATTTAGTTCTGTGTTTACCTAGGCATTCAAGCATTTGATACAAAAAGAAAAGCTTTTTAGGCGTACTTTTCAAGCTCTCGTTTGCCATCAAGTTTTAATTGGAAAAAAAAGGTAGTACCCGGGTAAAGCTTTCTATGCTGTACACATCCAGGCTCACTACCCAAGCTACTCTCCTCCAGCAGTGACAATCGAGTTTGAAAAATGCTTTCCCAAGTGGAGATCTGCCACCTAGCAACCACTTTGAAATGCTTCTTGCACTGACTCAAGATGATTCAAAATGCCCAGTTTTGAAACTGATGGGCTGTTGTACAGACCAAAGCCATTAAAGGATTAAAACTTTGTTTGGGGCGCAAAGACATGCAGATTAGGGGGGATTGTTTAATTTAACTGTTCAACTGATTTTGGAGTAAGGTTGGCAGATAAAATCCAGATGAAAGGTTGCATCAGATGCACTACACTAACAATTACTCTTACTACTTATGTGAAATTTAGATTTGACTAGGAATAGGGTATTCCCATTCATTAAACCTGGCAATCCTATTTCAGAGAGACTTTTGCGGTGAAGTGTGTAGGGACATTTGTAAAAACGTGTATCACATATATTGATTCAATTCCTTCAGGGCCACTGAGCTTCTGTGCTTAGGACAGCTATCTTAGAACACTTACTACTGGGCCTGTGAAGGAGCCTGAAGCATGAGGCCATGAATATGGGTCCAGCAGAAGCTCACAGCTGAGGACAAGCAATCACTCCAGGGTTGGTATTCAGGAAAGCCAAACTGAGGAAAGCCCAGGAAAGAAGATATGTTGAGCACACAGGGATAACAGTACCCTCCAAGGTGAAATGGTGTGTAATGACACAGGAGAGATTTGCTCAGAAATCTAGGAGGGAGTGGACGTCACAAGAAATCAGCAGTTACTTTACTTCTGAAGAGGGAAGTGGAGGCTGAGAAGTTGGACCCTCAGCATAAATGTTCACCCTGAAACTTTGGCTGAGGTGGGCGAGATGAAGCTTGTGATTGGCTGGAAGACACTGGCACATAAGCACCCCAGCATTTCCCAGCCTGCTTGCCTTGGCATGAGGTGTCCTGTTTGGATCAGAGAGGCTTTGTCAAGGTCCTTCTCTTGCAGCTTTCCCTAGCCCAGCTCTGAGCTTGGGAGAGGCTATCACTTTATTCTCGGTTTGTCTTTCTCTTCATGATCTACAGCCATTCTTGGCTGACTGCATCCAGCAGAGCAAAACAGTTAAAGTATTGAATACACACATAACCTCTGAAGGAGGCAGTCAGCTGGGAGAGGTGGATTAAAGAAGTAAGTCTAGAAAAGGGTGAGAGGTATTTGTGGCACACACTCTGCACACTTGTTTATTGTTCATTTTGCTATGGGTCTATGTTGTTGACATTGTATTTAAAGAGAATTTGAATATAATGACTATGTATAGACAAATTTAACCTAGAATCTGACTCAAGTTTAGTTCATGTGCATCTTTGTGTTAAAATGGCTAGTTATGATAAGAAAATTTTAAGTAAATTTAGTTTCTATCTGCATCTGTGAGAGAGGCCTAGATCTGGCATTGAATAAACTTCTTGGAAAATGTGTTGCTTTAATCAGTGACAACCCAATAGCAGCCTTTATAAATCTTTCTGGGCATCTTCTAGATGTTTCCTCTGATGTCTGCATCAGGTTGTTTTATATACAGATATTCAATAACTAAAATAAGGGTCACAGATGTATGTAATTTTAAAATGTAAAATAAAAGGCATTATTGAGTAATCCCTTGGAAATGGCATTAGAAAACATCTCTTTGTTCACTGTGGATCACTGAGAATTAGAGTAAAAATTAGCTCATATAGTCACTATAAAATACAAGCATTATGTACATATATACTATAGAGTACACAATAGTGCATCCTTCTCACCCAAATAACCAATGTTTCTGCCTCTTAATAGATAAAAAGACGTCATGAATTTACTGATGAATAGAATTTTCATTATTAATATGCTTTCTGAAAAATTAACACCTAAAAGAATGAGCAAACCAGCCTTAATATGTGGGTTTGTGCCTAACCTTGTGTGTTGTGCCTGTTGCACCGTGTTTGGTTGATGTCCCTGGGAGGCCTGCTCTTTTCTGAAGGGAAACAAAGGAGCAGTGGATCTGGGGGAGAGAAGTTTGGGGGGGGCACATGGAGGAGTGGAGGGAGAGAAAACTGCAATCCAGATGTAATGTATGAGAGAAGAATAAATAAAAATACATTAAAATTTTATTAATGTAATCTTTCACTCAACATATATTAATGTTTCACAGGTTTTACAGTTTAGATGGTTATCATTAAACACATTAATTCCTAATTACATGAAACTATAGCTGTATTATGACAATAATTATGAAAAAAATATTCTTTGAGAGTATGTGTTTGATAATGAACACAAAGGACTATGCCAAGTAAGACCTTAGGTCATCCTCAACTCAGAGCAAATGCTCAAACAAAAGTGGTTGGAAAAACTTCAAGATTGTTTTAAAATTGTATGGCCAATATGTTCTCATTTAGGATATATTCAATATATTACATAAAGCATGTGCTGTTTTACTAATAAAATAACTTGATAAAATTTTTAAAAATGCAACAGAATAGAAGAACATGTTTTAGAAATAATGGGAGAAAATGTTTTGTACAAATATAAATGACAAAGGACTAGGGTTGAGACAAATAGAAAACACAGTCCAATCATAGAAGAACAGTGGCAAAACTCTTGGGGAGACAAGAACACATCAGATGGAAGCAAATTCTAATGGCTTTAAAGCATGTATGTAGTATTCAGTCTCATTAGTCATGAGAGAAGCAAAAATTAAAACCACGCATGCCGATGGCTGCCTACAACGTTACAGTCTCACAGTGTTAAATGTCAGTGATCTCCTGAATTTTGTGTCCTGTTCTTTAAAATAGAGCTGATGCCCAGATTGGATGCAAGCCCAGAACTGGAGAATGTTTGGGAAAACACCTTACAGGTGCTACAAAACAAAGCAGATGTTTGTTGATCACAAAGGCAGCATTCTCTAAGTCAAATGCACATATAGATTGATCCAGAAGCATTTTCAAGGCACTCAATTCCAACTGAAATATCCCTGTTCTTTACTTCTCATTCTGTGTTCTGGGCTAGGACCCATAAAGCTGCAGGTAAATGGCATCCAGGTAATTTTGAGGCACTTGACCTTAGACCTGAGCTTGAGGAAATCATAACATGAACCATTTCACAGGCACATGGTATTTATTCCTTCAGAGAAGCCTGTAGTGTTTCAATGTGAATAAAGATATTGATACTACCTAGTTAGTGATGTCAAAGGAGTTGTGGGGGAAAGACTGAAAAGCCTCACATCTTTAGGATAAATAGAATTAGAATAAGTTCTGTCCAAAGCTCTGATGTGTGTATGTGAGTATTGGTATATTTTTTCACATATATTTCATGTGTTAATTATTCATATCCTTTGTGTGTTTTTTAAACTCAGTATTTACTCCAGGTATTTAGGAAAATAACCCTTTGCTCACCACACATTTCTGCAGATATTTTCTAGTTGTTCTGAGTATATGTGTTACCCAAAATATACATTAAAGTTGGTCTTTTTTGATGACATACTTTAAAAGGCCCACTATATGCTAATTATTGGGGGAGGGGAACTACCCAGAGTGTTTTTGTAGATGTAATGGTCTTATTAAATTAAGAAACACAGAACCAAATGCAGAATTAAAAGCCCAATAGGTCAGAGCAGTAGCTAAGAGCTGAGACTTAAAACCGCCTTCTTACCCTTCACTGCCACTGCCATCCTTCCCCTGAGAAAGAGACCTACTTCCTGTTTATCTGTCTTTCTATTGACTTTCTGTTCTGCCTTCTCATTGGTTATAAACCCAACCACATGACCTCCTCATCACTGCCTGTCTATACAGACCTCCAGGTCTTCTATGGTTGGTATTGAGATTAAAGGCTTGTGTCTCCATGCTGGTGGTGACTTGAACACACAGAGATCTGCCTGTCATGTGATTGGGATTAAGGGTGTGTGCTACCACTGCCAGATCTGCTATGGCTTGCTATTAGCTCTGACCCCCAGGTAACTTTATTTATTAACACCCAAATAAAATCACATTTCAGCACAAATAAAATATCACCATATTTTTCCCTTTTTATTTTAATAAAAAAATGGAAAAAAGTTATAACTAATATAAGAAAAACTATATACAAAAGTACAATAACTATATACAATATATACAAGCAATAAACACCTAAACAATGTCTAGTCCATTTGCATAACAAATTCAGAGAAAATAATTCCATTATCTATCCTATTTTGGTAAGTCCAAAATGTACCTGACTCACTTTCTATCCTAACTTACATTACTAACAGAACTATCTTATAATGCCTTTCAAATTTATACACTTGCACCTCTTTAGTGAGTTTCTTTTCTGAAATTCTTAACAAGGAAAACTATAACTATAACTATCTAATCTTCAACTATAACTAACTAATATTCAACTCCCTCAGAGACCCAAGAAGGAAATAATATTACCTAACAAAAATAAAAACAGGAAGTGCACGCAAGCCGCTTCTAAAAAAAATGTGAGTTGACAGAAACAGCCAGCTGCCTGGACAGTCACCCGAGGTTTCTCCACAGTGTTGGGGCATCATCTTCAGCCTATAGGCTTAGCATATCTGACAGACTCATTTGTGAAGTAGGATGTACACAAGGTCAACAGTTCGACCTCACATATGGTGAGAACAGTCCATGTACCAGAAACACTTGAATTCCACTAGTGTCATGTCCTGATTCAGGATTTTAAATTCTGGAAATTGTTGATGTTTTATTTTTTGAATTCAGCTGTCCATTTTTCTTGGTTTGTGTGTGTGGCTTCATCTCAGCATCCCGTTCTTCTCCACATCCCTTTCTTCTTAGCTCGTGGGTGGCTTCAACTCTTTTATTAAATGCCAGTCTACCATTGAGAGGTTAGACTCTGTCAGCTTAGTTATTCTTTTAAGAATAACTGTTTCAGCTACTGTTCCAATGCACACCAGAAGCCATCGGTCCACTGCCTGTTCAACTGCCTTAGAAGAAAAGGGCACTGTACCTTTTCCGGATTGCGAAGGCCACTTCAGGGATGGTGCCATATTTTCCTGGCCTCAGAAGATGCCTTTTGTTAAAGCCACAACCACACTTGTTTTGGCAAGAATTGGTAGTCCTTTGTTTCATGTCCTGTCTGTCCTGTTTGTCAGCAGTCAATTCAAGGACACTTTGTTGTTCAGTGGCTAACTTTTGTCACAATGAAAGTTAACTCCATATGCAGTTTCTTCAGTGCCCATATCTCTGAAGTAGATTGGTACTGCCAGGAGCCAACATGACTCATAGTCATAACAAATAAAAGAAAAATTTTCTAAGTTATTAAAACATTTTAAATGCCATATTCTGTAGATCTCTGAAGGGTTTGAAGATGACCTGTCTATCTAAAATATATCTGCTCGATCTTGAAAGCACACCTAATATGACTACAAGTTTGATTGTAATGTCTAACTACTAACTTTCATTTCTTTATATCCTAATAGTTGGTAATAATAACATTCAAGGATCAGCAAATTGCATTACATTGTTAAATGAACAGTATAAGCACAGCACTTCCCAACATGGTGGTGGTACATTTACCGCCAGCTCTGGGAGCCATTAACTCTTAGAAACAGTGGGTCTATGCTTTTATCAAGGCAGCGTGTAGCCCAGAAACCTCTTTTTTTTTTTTTACTAGCAAAAACTATATCCAACACATAGCATAGTGCACAGCTTGGAGACACCTCTGTGTAACATAGCATAGGTCAAGCCCGCACGCACACATGGAGTTGCTCAAACATGCAGGCTGCAGCTAACTTGAGAGAGACAACTAGGAAACTGTTTTTAGCTCCATTTTAGAATCTTTTTTCTCAGGTTTTAGGTGGACACTCTTACCCCACGTTGGGTGCCATTTGTAACTAGAGTTTTCTCCAGTCCTGCCTGGCCCACAGTCAGGACAAATCTCTCTCACCCGCCAGTCCCGTAGCCGCTTAGACCCAACCAAGTAAATACACAGAAACTTATATTGCTTACAAACTGTATGGCTACAGCAGGCTTCTTGTTATCTAGTTCTTATATCTTAAATTAATCCATATCTATTAGTCTTTAAGTTGCCACATGGCTTGTGGCTTACCAGTACCTTACATCTTGCTTTCCATGGCGGTGACTGGCAGCGTCTCTCTGACTCAGCCTTCCACTTCCCAGAATTCTCCTCTCTCCTTGTCCCACCTATACTTCCTACCTGGCTACTGGCCAATCAGTGTTTTATTTATTAACCAATCAGAGCAACACATTTAACATACAGACCATCCCACGGCATGTTTTCTCAGATATATATGATCAAGGGGAGTGTTTTGGCATGAGCATTATGGCTGTTATAAGAAGGGCCTTGTGTCAGTCACTTTTCCTGTTGCTGTGATAAAATTCCATGACAGAAGCAATTTAAGGAAGGAAGAGTTTGTATTGGCTCAGATTTCCAGGGTACAGTCCACCGTGGTGGGGAAACATGGCTGCACAAGCCTGATGGATCTGATTATATTTCATCCACAGTGAGACAAACACAGGCTTGAACTTGGCTGGCTTTCTCCTTTTCAGGCTGTTCAGGATCCAAATCCAGAGAATGATGTGGCCTACTTTATGGTATGTCTTCCTACCTCCATCAACCTATTTGATAGGAGACAGTAGTGCCTCCTAGGCATGGCCAGAGGCTAGCCTATCTAGATAATCCTCCCAGTGCCTGGGAACTTGTTGACTAGGTGACTCCCGTCAATATTAACCACCCCAGACATCAAGAAATGCTGCTCTTTCCCCTCCTTTCTTGTCGCAGTGTACAAATCATGGCCACAGTTGGGGACTGTTGACTTATTGTACCAGATACATATGAAAGTTGTGAAATATTGCTTATACTTCATATATTCCTCTGAGATCATTTCAGTAGCTTAATATTCTTCTGCTTTTTTAAGCTGAAAACTTCACAGTAAAAATTAGGGACCAGGCTTCATTGGAGAACAGTCCTTAAATTTATTTATTTCCTTTTTTATTTTGTTGAGAATTCCATTTAAGAGTACCATATTTAGATCATTTTTACCCCACCTTCTCCCTCCTCCAACTCCCCTATGTCTTCCTACCTCTTCATGACCTACTTAAAAAGTTATTTATTTATGTATTGAATGTGTATGAGTGTTTTGCCTCCATGTATGGAAGTGCACTCTTTGTGTACAGTGCCCATGGAGTCCATAAGAGGACATCAGATCCCCTGGAACCAGTGTTAAGGACAATTCTTAGTTACTCCATGTGTGCTGGGAACTCTACCCCAATCCTCTGCAAGCAGAGCAAATGTTCTTAACCACTAAGCCATCTATTCAGTCCCAATTACTTCTTCTTCTTCTTCTTCTTCTTCTTCTTCTTCTTCTTCTTCTTCTTCTTCTTCTTCTTCTTCTTCTTCTTCTTCTTCTTCTTCTTCTTTAATTATCATTGTTACATGCATACATAATTCATGCATATATGTGTGTGTATACATAGATATAAATACAGTGTGCTGAGTTCATTTAGTATTTCTCATATTTATATGTGTTTAGAGCTGACCATGTGATATTAGATAACCTATCAGGAGGCTCATCCCTGGAGAAGTCTGAATCTCCCTTTTTCAGTGGCCATTAATTGCCTGTAGCTTTTCTTCTAAGAATGGGGCCTTGTAAGATCTCTCCCATCCACATTGGCTTGTCAACTGGTGCTGTCACTGTGTAGGTCTTTAGGCAACCTTATTGTGGATATTTTATGGGTGCAGTTTCCCTGTCACATAGAGAAGATGCTATGTTGCAGCAGACATCCTGGACCTCTGACTCTTACAACCTTTCCACACTTTCTTCCTCAATGTTCCTTGAACTTTAGGCGTAGGAGTTGTGTTGTAAGTGTATCACTTGGGGTTGAGCAACCCATGGTCAGTTTTTATCTACACCATGATTAATTATGAATTTTTGTAATTGTCTTCATCTGCTGAAAAGAGAAGCTTCTTTGATGAGGAATGAGAACTATACTTATCTCCGGGTATAAGGATAGGTAGATATTTAGAATTCAGTTAAACAATTATGCTGGTTTAGGAAAGTGGCGTTAGTTAGGTTTTTCCCTCTAGGGCCCATTATCTCACCAGCCATGGGTAATTGGCTAGGCTTATAATACTCAGCATGAATCCCCTCCTATTGAGTGGGCCCTAAGTCTAATTAGATGGCCATTAGTTACCTCCAAGAAGTAAGTGGCACTCTTGGAGATGTCTTGCCATGCTGGTCACTGTTGTGGTTCATAGGCTTTACTACTGACTACTTTTCTCCCTTGGGACCTTACAAGGCACTTTCAGATAGGTTTAGAGGTAGTTCTCAGGGAAGAAACTTCTGGATCAGTTCCAGCATGATTCCATCAAATCCTGTGTCCAGAGTGTGTAGTGTTTGCAGCTATAGGGCCTTACCTTTGAGCTTTGGAAAGTAAACCAGGGCAATGGTATTGGGAATAGTCTATGTTGTTTCTGCCACCTGCACATCTTCAGAAAGTACATACCCAATGAAGTGACTTTATTTAGAATATATCAATCAGACAAGATAAAAAGATTTTTTAAAAAATAGACATATAATTTGAACATTTTATCAGAAAAAGATGCACAGATGGAAAGTAAGGACAAATTGATGCACACCAATATTTTATACAGAAATGCTAATTAAACAGATACACATCAACTGGCATTTTAAAACCTCTAGAACCTGACAATACCAAGTGCTGGCAAGGTTTTAAGTAATTAGAACTGTCATAACTTCAATAGATAATGTTTGGCAGCCAACACAAACCCTATGACCTAATGAGACCACTTCTCAGAATTTAATCAAAAAACAGAACATACATCACTAAAAAGACCTACGAATGAATGTTCACAAAAAGCTTTAATCATAGAAGCTCTGAACCGAAAAAATGAGCACCACTCAAAAATACTAAAAAAAAAAAAACAAAACAACAACAACAAAAAAAAAAACAAAAAAAACCCAAAAACCCTAAAGAGCAGGTGAGTGGATAAACAAATTATAGTGCATTATACCGTGAAAGAGAACCAACTACTTTTAGATGTAAAATATGGAAGAACCTCAAGCCATTATATTAAAAGAAACAAGTAATGCTTAAGGGTTTATCTATGGTAAAGGTAAAACTATAGTGATAGAAAAAAGACAGTGGTTTCCAGGGGCTGGAGATGGGGCTAGACTGACTCACGAAGAGATGGCAGGTGCAGTGCGGGCTGATGGAAATGCTCTTGTTTGCTATGATGCTTCTAGAACTGTGTATGTTTCTCCAAACTTATGGAGAGCTTACATTTAGAAAACATGATTTATACTCTGCAAGTTAAAATTCAAACTTTGCTTAAGGTCAAGATAAAAATAATTTGATAGTTACTATTTTGTGGTTCAGAACTTTTTTCTAACTCTGGAATATACCGATTTCGTTGAAACAAATGCCCCTTTCATGCTCATTGAGACCAGGAACAGGAATTATTTGTTTCTTGGAGTAAATTTTCTTCCTGGAAAATTAGTTGTGATTCTTCAGAATAGCCTTTTTTTCTTTGGGGATTTTGTTCTCTTTGTTTGACTATTGAAGTTTTACTCTCGTCATGTTTTGCGAGTTCAGGATTAGAATTTGTTGTTTAAAATCACATTAAGCCATTCAATCTTTAACAGAAAGGAAAATGAAGTTTCCATTTTCAGTAGACTTATATTTATATATTTCTGTAGCTGACTGTGATGCATCTGGGAGGCTGCTCTTGACTCTGCTTATGTCCTGCCCAGAATTCACAGCTTGTTGCCATGTGGAGTGCAGGGTCAGTCTTGGGAAATCTCAGTTGTTGGTTGACACATTGAGTATGTGAGCACAATGGGCAGGCAGGTGTAAAATCAGCTCTAGGATACAGTGCAGAGTCACATGTACATGGAGGGCTGAAGGTAACTGGCCTGTACAAAGTGCTTTAGTAGATCTGTAGAAGTTTGGAAAACACAGCAGATGCTACTCAGTTTGTCTCTTGTTACCATGGAGAAACGTGTGCTCAGCACGTCCAGATGGAGATTCTGGCTTTAAAAGAAGCTAGAAACTTGAATTTTTAATGCAAACATCTCCCAATTTAAAAAAAGTGTTTGTGTGTAATTCAAAAATTTAAAAATATTCTACGGAGCAACAATGTGTGGTTCTAACAAAGCCAAAGCCAACTGTGTCCTACAAATCCCATCTCTCTACTGAGAACTGTTCCAGAGGGGGATGGACAGTCAGATGAGGTGGTGGGAAGCTGAAGTGTATTCATTCATTACTAGAATTAATGTTAGTAAGTACTCAACAGCTTCACTATCCATGTGGCTATTTTTTAGACTGTCAGAGACACTTTCTAAAGTCACATTGTAGTTCTGCTCTTCACATCTTTTCTTCTTCTCCCCAAATGTGTCATAGCCGTGTAGTTTGTGTGTAGAGAGACTATTTCCACTCACACTTCTAGTGTATCTTCCTAACCCATGCAGCATGCAGCAATTCAGACCTAACACAATCACCAAACAGCATTGAACAGACATGGCCTTACTGGATAGGCTTTCCAAACTGTAAGAGACAATATGAGTAAACCACCTAGCATTTCCAAATGAGAAAATGAAATTAAAAGAAATGCTTTCCTGTGCTCAGATGCATAGAGGTAGAATTGAGACAACCAGGTCTGTACATTCTGTACCTTTTATTTTAGTCCAGGAATGTTCTAGTTACTTCTCTGATGCTATGATAAAATATTCTGACCAAGAGCACCTTAGGGGAGGAAAGGGTTTATGTCAGGGTACAGGTTATGGTCCATTATTGCAGGAACTCAAGATAAGAGCTCAAACAGGAACCAGAGAAGATGGCTACTTGCTGATTTGCTCATAAGCTCATGCTCAGATAGCTTTCTTACACATGCCAGAACCACCTGTCCCAAGAACAGTGTCACCCATAGTAGGTTGTACCTCGATTCATCTGTTAATAATCCATATAGCCCCCCACAGACATACTCACAAGCCTCTCTGATCTGGGCAATTTCCCAATTAAGACTTTCTTCTCAGATGAACTCTAATCTGTGTCAAGTTGACAGTTTAAAGTAACTGGAATGTGTATGTCTAAAAGCAAGCATGGTGGCACACACCTTTAATCCCAGCACGCAGGAGGCAGAAATAGGTTGATCTCTGTGGGTTCAAGGCCAGCCTGGTCTATAAAGTGAATTCCAGGACAGTCAGAGCTACATAGTGAGATCCGGTCTTCAAACAAACAAACAAACAAACAACAAAAAAGAACAACTTTCTTAGGGGTATTTTGTATTGATTGGTTATAAATTCCTGCCATATTGCCATATATTTTATTACTGTATACCTCCCTTCACTGAACTCATCATTCATTGATAATACTGCTGATTTTATAACTACATTGATAAAGACTCTTCATTACTAGAGTCAGAAACCCCACCAAGCTATCCTTAGCTAAAAATGAGTTTTTCCCAGAGTTCATTTGTAGCTTTGAAGTCAAACACTGCTAAGTGGGAGGCTCATGATTTTGCTGGCTCTCTGGATTTTCTCATCTTTGTTTCTGTGCTGTATCCCTCTCTCTCTCTCTCTCTCTCTCTCTCTCTCTCTTTCTTTTTTTTGGATTAAACAATTTTCTCTGTGAAGCTGCAGAAGATGGCTGCCAGCAGCACCAAGCTTCGAAATCACAATTTAGTTACCACAGGAAGGGAAGTTCTATTTCCCAAGTTTTGTAGATTGGCCTTACAAGAAGCTTTGAGCCTTCTTTTGTCCTATGTCTGCTCCTTGGACCAATTTCTGTTTCTGAAAGTTGGTACTATTATAAATCAAGACTGGTATTGCTTCTACACACAGTGGGTAGGAGTAGTTTCTAAAATGGAGAAGCTTTAATAGCACCACATAGAACTGTGGAGGCATTTCCTGACAGACAAGAAGGAGAAAGGAGAAGATACCACTAAAAGAAGGAAGTGGGGCTGGAAGACGGCTCATTGAATGAAGTGCTTGTTCTGAAAACATGAGGACATGAGTTCAAATTCCCTGCACCTGCGCAAAAGCTGATTGTGGTAGCACGCACCTGTAATCCCAGTGCTAGGGCTCAGTGTAGCACCACTGCAGATCTCTAGACTCAGTGAGAAACTCTGTCTCACAACATAAGTTTGAGAGCAATTGAGAAAAACACCTGACATTAAGCTCCCGCTTCCACATGAATTTGCACTTTGCACACGCATGAATGAAAAGAGAGAGAGAGAGAGAGAGAGAGAGAGAGAGAGAGAGAGAGAGAGAGAGAGAGAGAGAGAGAGGGGGAAGATGATGAACAAGAAGAAAGGGATGGAAAAGAACATGGAATATTTACAGATATCTCTGGGTCTATTCATCTATTGCATTCAAGCAAATAATATTGTAATTATTTTGGAAAAATGGCGTAAGATCCCTCTTAATGCCTGTTCTTTTAGGACACAGACTCCACTGAGGTCCCATATATTTGGTGAATGGAGTGAGAGTGAATGCATTCGGTGACAGCAGAGATGGTTTTTACAGGAGAAAACTGACAGCTACCCAAAAACAAACTCAAAACTGAATTGAGGGCAGGATTGAGAGGGAAAAGGGAACTGAGGATCATACAGGGATGTTTTGAAGAGCTTTATACAAGACTGTCTCAGTGGTGTGCTGGTCTTACTGTCCTATAAGTGAAATTTTAACTTACTATGAAACAGCTAATAAATAACAATTTTTGTTTGTTTGTTTGTTTTTATAGTTGCTGTGCTTAAAGCAATTGCTGGGGGTAAGTGGAAATTGGTTTAAACTTCCTAAAGGTTTTGATGTGAATGTATTTTTTTAAATCTATTGTCCTTCTCAGAATTTATATAAAGTTTTAACTGCTGTTATAGATAGTAAAAAATAGGATCAAAATGTGTCATGGAAAAATGTGTCATGGTATGATATTGGGTAAACAAAGCAGTACAGACAAATACAAAGAATTATATTACAGTCATCTAAAGTGGTGTTATAATAGAGTGTTTAGAGGAATAGAACTCTTTATAATATATTATTACCTGGTTTAAAAAGTTTCCAAAAATGGTTTAATGTTAACTAGCTTTTTTGTGCTCTTTCATACACTAGAAAATTTCATTGTTGTATCTGATCATTCTATATGATAGGTATTCTCTTGTTTCCATATTATTTATTTCTCTGGTTTTACATTCTCATTTTGTTTCATTTTTGTTTTTAAGAAAGGGTCTCTCTATGTAGTCTTGGCTGTCTTGGAGCTCATTCCTATAGAGCTGGTCTGACTCTGCAGAGATCTGCCTGACTCTGCTTCCCAAGTGCTGGGATTAAAGGTGTGCTCCACTAACACCCAACTGATTTTACATTCTTATGGTTTTGAGTATATGTTTTTGAGGATGAGCAGACAGCCTCATTCCTAGATTCAAAGTTGCTCAGTAATTTATCTTCTTTGACTAAGTTACTTAAAATATATTTTGCATTAGAAAATCACTACTTGGATACACACATTGATGTGCAATATACATGGAAATAATCATTTGCAAACTGATACTTTCCAAAAACATGGACTTGAGGCTGGAGAGATGGCTCAGCACTTAAGAGCATTGGCTACTCTTCCAGAGGATAAGACAATTCCTAGCACTCGTGTGGCAGCTTATAACTGTCTGTAACTCTGGTTTAATTAATGTAACTCCCTTTTCTGGCCTCCTTTGGCACTGCACACATGTGGTACACAGACACACATGCAGGAAAACACCCATCCACATAAAATAAAATAAATAAATCAAAACAAAATAAAACAAAAACCCATGGACTCATATTATATTTATTTTGGATCCAATGGCTCCTGACAAGAGGTCAAGTTTCCATGATTGTCAAGAGTCCTGAGGACCATAAGAATGAAAAACAGGAGGGTCATCTGAGGAAATAAGGATGCTGCTACCAGACAGAAAGAAAAGAATTACAGAGGTGTCTACCACAGGAGGTAACTATTCAGAATCATATAAAGCATCAGAAATCCATGCATGTAGAGAGCAGGTCCTAGAGGTCCATCCATCCTCTAGCTGAGTTGGCAGTTGATGGCCCAGGGGAGTAGTTATTTTTGATTGGGTTTGTGGCCAGTGGTACATTGCCATGTACAAGTATATGGCCCTACACCCATGGCCACTAACTGGGCTCGGGGGTTATTGAAAAAAAGATGACATGAAATTGGGAGGGATGTGTGTTGGAGGGTGGTCTGAGGACAATTGGAGGGAGGAATGGGTGATAGATCTGTTCAAAATTCATTGTACATATCTATGAAGTTCTTAAAGAATAAATAAAATATTATACATATGCAAAATATATACATATGCAAAATATATACATATGAATCAATTTAGACAAAATTTAGACATAAACCATGAATGAAATTTTGAGCAATGATAAAAGAAATAGAAACTTCTGTAACCTATGCTCTATGTAAGCAGAGATATCTAATCAGGAGTACTTTCAAGCTATAAGGAAGAAGCGGTAGCCTTAGATAGATGGTAGGATTTCCATTCAGACACATACAGACCCATAGATACACAGACACACAGTCAGCTAGAAAGTGGGTTACACAATCAGAAGTGAGAGCCAGAATGTCAACACAGCTTTGTCTTAGTCAAAGCACACATTCATGACCCTTGCCAGAAAAAATGTTCCCATTATGATTTAACTTCTGGATTGCAAAAAAATGTGAATCATGTGTCTTTCACCTCTCATAACAAAATTCACACTACCACTGTAGAATCTATCAATACCATGGGCTGATTAGTCAATATTGTATACAGTTATGAACTATGTATTGGTGTTTTGTTCAGCAGTGGACTGGGTTTATATAATGATGGCTAATATAGCCTAGGCTGGTATTGCAATACCTTATGGGTCTGTGTAAGTGCATTCTATGGTGTTCTCTTAATGATGAATCAAGTAACATTATCTTAACGTGTCTGGTTATTAAGTGATACATGCCTACATTTATAGTCCTAATGGTCAAATTTTGAAGACTATATGTATTTCTAATTATTTGTATCTGTATATTTATACCACAGACAACTGAATGTCTGTAATTTGAATGTTACTATCCACATTAGATAATAAACCCATGTAAGCAATTCCTGAACGATTCATATCTGTCTCATGTTTAGCAGAACATGTGATATAGAGCCTTAGTGATGAGATTCTCCATTGAAACATTCTCAAACACATTTTCATATATGTTTGTTATGCAAGTACCCGTTATCACTAAATAGTTGCTGTATGTTGCCCCAGAAAATATAATCCTTACTTTAGCTCTAAGTGGCTCACACTGCTTTTCACATTTTACATGTAAGGAACATGAATTCCAGAGCACTAAGAGTGCTTGCAAAGCTTATAATCCATTCCATCAGAACTCACAAAGATGCCACAGCTAACACTAGACTCAGACCCATTTTAACATATGGAGCGACCATGAGTCAAATTTTTCTTTAAAAAAGATTCTTTTTGAAAGTTTCATGCATGTACACAGTGTGTATCCATCCTATGCCTCCACCACTACATCTCTCCACCACTCTCTCCCAGCTTCATACCCTCTTTTTGTTGTTGTTAATAACCCCCGAGTTCAATTAGTGCTGCCCACATGTACATGGGTGTGGGGCCATCCTCTGGGGCATGTGCAGCCCACCAGTGGACAAGTCTACAAAGGAGAGTGAGTCAGCCTTTTAAAATTAATGCCCTTCTGGAAATTCATAACATAGGTTTAATAGTAAATGCACAATTTTGTTGTCAGTTACGTAGCCTCTCATGAGTGATACTTCTTTCTAGCTAGATTGTAAAGTTTTAAAATTTATTACTTACTTATTTCGTGTGCATGTGTGTGCCTGTGCCTGTCACTCGTGCTACAGCACACATGTGGAGAGCAGAAGAAACCCTGAGAGAGCTGGTTTTCTACTTCCACTATTTGGTTTCTAGGATTGACCCAAAGTTGTCAGACAATTGCCTTTAAGCAATTACCCGCTAAGCCACCTTGCCATCTATATTTTAAAGGTATTTTTAAAATGTGAGTTTGGTTTTGCTTTACATTTCTCTATCCTTTCTCCCATTGCTCAGATATTCAAGAGTCTTTAGTTGGATTTTAGAGAAGGACCCAGGAAAGGAGTATGTCAGGTAGTGAGGATGTGTGTGTGTTTGGGGGGGAGCTGTGGGTGGTGAAGGTGACCTAAGGGGGCACTGGCACAGGCCTGTCTGCAGCCCGTCTCCACACCACACCTTACAGGCTGTGGGTGCAAAACTGCCACGAAGAAAACTCTTGCTGCTTTGATTAACAAACAGAACAGGAAATTTAATTGAAAACAGAAAGTTCTATGTAAAGTCGTAAGATCTCAGAATTCTACCAATCATAGCAGCACAGTGGTGATCTTCTGTGCTAGTGAGATTGCTCTTCTTTTATTATTTTCTAAGGTTAGTTACTAGTTGAAGCTTAAAAGAAATGGAAATACACCATCAAGGAAGTGGTGTCTGCAGTGCAAGCCAGCAGGTAGAAAAGACAAAACAAAAACACTGAAACAGAACATTAAAATGAGTAGATATAATACTTTGTTTTACATGTTAAAACATAATAGGTATGACTTAGGAAATGAAACAAAACACGTAAATAACATTGGAATCCAGATATGAAACAGTGCCGAATCTGCTGATGGAATTTTTTTCTCCCACTACTAAACTATCTGTATCCAGGAAATAAGATGGGCATTTTACCTTTTTTGAAAAATCAACATATTTCGCTGTGTGCTTCAAAAGTGAAATGACACTATAAATTCCTTTTAGATATAAAATTGAAGAAACTTCCTTCTATTGATACATCTGAGGATGACCCAGCTGTGCCCTCTAGTGATCATTTCATCCTGTTGCTTTATTAGAACATCAACATCTTATCAGTCTCAGGAATTTGCTCTCAGCGGTACAAAAATAAATGCTACTCTGCAAGCAGGCGTTGAAGAGACTCTGGCCAGCTCGAGTGTAGGTGGGCGTGGCTCTGGCAGGCCTGGCCCTTCTCCCCATTCCCTCTTCCTTGCTAAAAACTGTTAGATGACATTGCTAAAGCTAGCCACCAAGGTCTATTTGGTCCCTTAATTTGGCCACTTCCTCCTCCTGGGACTGATTACCAAGGTCCAGTTATCAAAGTATTGAAGTCCAACAATCAAAAGCCCCTTTTGGCTTGCCCAATTAAAATCAAACACCTCATCCTAACATAGGGTTTTCCCCTTTACCTTTATAAACCACCATTTTTCTATATGCCACATCTGTCTCTTCTCTATCCAGAGGCAGTGCTTGTCCCTCTGGGACAAATACCCATTCCCTCTCTCTTGTCCCCTTCTCTTTCTCCTTCATCATCTATCTCCTGATAGTTTTCTTTATATGTATAGTGGGTGTAAACAAATAGTTCTTGATGTTTGTTCTTTGGAGCCCTGTTTCATTCCATTTTTATTACCTTTTTTGTAAATGTGCTTTATTGAGCCACTGATACAACAGATAACCCCAATTCTATCTTGGTCAGTTACCAGGGGATGGACTTTAAGCATAAAGAATTCTTAGATCTAGTATTGCATATAGACTGGATCACATTAGGGCAATTACTTAAAGAAGTAGTGACTTTCTGGGTGGTGGTGGTGACACATGCCTTTAATCCCAGCTCTAGGGAGGCAGAGCCAGGCGGATCTATGTGTGTTCGAGGCCAGGCTGGTCCACAGAGCGAGATCCAGGACAGGCACCCAAACTACACAGAGAAACCCTGTCTTGAAAAAAACAAAAAAACAAACAAACAACAAAAAAAAGTAGTGCCTTTCTTTGAAGGATGTCATGACCAGAATCAGCACAAGACACACCAAGACCAAGTTCTCAGCAAAAAGGAGATTTATTTGCCCCAGAGGGAAAGGGGGCAGGGAATAAGAGACAAAGACACAGCTGGGCAGTGGTATTGTATGCCTTTAATTCTAGCACTAAGGAAGGAGAGGAGGGAGATCTCCAGACCAGCCTTGTCTACAGCAGACATAGTTCCAGGATAGCTAAGGTTATACAAAGAAACCCTATCTTGAAAAACAAAAAACAAAAAACAAAAATGAGAGAGAGAGAGAGAGAGAGAGAGAGAGAGAGAGAGAGAGAGAGAGAGGAGAAAGGGGGAAGGGAAGGGATATATTGTCCTGGAGACACAAAGGACTTCCTGTGGATAGAGTGGAGACAGATGTGGCCCATAGGCAAATGCCAGTTTATAAGGGTAAAAGGGAAACCTTGAGTTAGGATGAGTGGTTTGTCTTGATTGGGCATGTTAATTATGGTGGCCAAAAGGGGGCTTTTGACTGCTGAACTTCAATACTTTGGTAGCTGGACCTTGGTGGTCAGCCTTGGGGAAAGGGAGGAAGTGGACAAATAAGGGAATAGACCCTGGTGGCTGGCTTTATGTATTTAATCTAACAGTTTAGCAAGGCAGAGGGAATGGGAAAAGGCAAGGCCTCCCTGAGCCATGTTTGCCATGCTCAGGCTTAATATAGCCCTTCAGAAGGTATGGCAAATAGTGTTGGAAATTTTAAGACAACTTTGAGTCTCAGGTCAATATGACTTACATAAATGGTGTTGCAGATTTCAAGAGAGAGAAACTTCTGAGTAAAGCGTAGATTCTCATGATGCCTTTAATGAAGCGTAGTATCCTGTATGCTACTCTGTTGAGAGGGACAAAGTCAGTGAGTAGCCTCTAAAGGATTTGAGGAACCATTTTTTTTTTTCAGTTCAAATGCCCTGAAGCAAATAGATCCTGCCAGCAACTATGCAGAGCAGGAAGTGGATCACTTACCACTTGAGCCTTCAGATGTCTCACTTGACCATTGTCTTGTTAAGCCATCTCTCCAGCCCTTGACTATCATCTTAATCACAGCCCAAACCAGGCATTCTAGTTCATGCCTAGATTCCACACCCACAGACACTATAGAATAACAAGTGTATGTTCTGTTAAGCTCTTAACCTTGTGGGAATTTGTCAGGCAGTAATAAAAAGTAGATTTGAAGAGCTGAACTTTTGCGAGTCTGAAAGTGTTGTGCAGCCGTCTTCTCTAAGATCGAAAGCATCTTTAGCCATCAGGTAAACAACTCAAAATAGCTTCATCAAGTCCCTGGAACTGACCAGATTGACTAGGTTCTTGCCCTCCCAGGAGTAAATAATAAAGACCACGAAGAACAGTCACTCTCAGATGAGCCAAGCTGCAAGATGACTCTCAGAGGAGTCCACCTGCCTGGGAGAAACAGAAACCAGATGAGCAGCCTGAAGGTAGCAGTAACCAGCCCAGCTGCCTGGACCAGGTTTAGACCAACTGAGGCACCTGGAAAGGACATTCTCCAACCTGTTGAGCTGCCTACAGGCTGTGCAGTGTGCTCCAGGTTCCCAGCTTTGTGAGCTGTCACCCATGCTGGGGTAGGTTTTGATGATGCAGCTGTCTCTGAGTCATTTCTGCTGCTGTAAGTAACTCCTCACCCAAGTAATGCCAATAAAGCTCATTGATTCACTAAATTGGACTTGGGTGGTATCCGTATATTGGTCTATCATGGGCTTCCTATCTGGGGTGAGTAGACACGTGTGTCTTTCATCTCACTAGAAAAAGTCTTGTCACATGACAGAAAGTTGTTTTCTGATATGCCTATAAGTACAATAAAATAGTTTGGTTGTATATAGAATTCTATATTTTCTGTTAACATGTAAGTTAAGGTTGCATCTTTTTTAGTTTTATTTTTGTTAGGAAAAGTCTATTATTTTGTTTTTGCAAATGATGTCTACCCATTTTTTTAATTATTATTTTTTATTTTTGATGTTTAACAAGGGTATCGCTGGGATTATCTGTCTGTCTGTCTGTCCAATATTACTTCCTATAGGAGGACCCTTGTTTTGCAGTTGTGGAAACAGCTAATGTGATTTTGTAGCTGTTGCTCCATCTCTGCCATCCTGATATCTGGAATTTCCGTTGTATTGGATCTTCTCAATCTCGTATTTCTCTCTTTTCACTACTCTTTTTATTTAAAATAAAACAAATCCTCCCCAGTGCTTTATTCTATATTCCCTTCCTTTTCTTCCTTGTCCTCTATCTTCTGTCTTTGTCTCAGATTCCCTGCCCTTTGTCCTTCCTAGGCAAATAAATCTCTTTTGTGCTGAGAACTTGGTTTTGGAGTGTCCTGAGCCAATACTGATCCCTTCACTATTGACACTATACATTTTTTGACTTTTTCTTTTTTCTTTCTTTCTTTCTTTCTTTCTTTCTTTCTTTCTTTCTTTCTTTCTTTCTTTCTTTCTTTCTTTCTTCCTTCCTTCCTTCCTTCCTTCCTTCCTTCCTTCCTTCCTTCCTTTCTTTCTTTCTTTCTTTCTTTCTTTCTTTTTTTCTTCCTTTCTTTCTTTTCTTTTTCAAGACAGGGTTTCTCTGTGTAGCTTTGGAACCTGTCCTGGAACTCACTTTGTAGAGCAGGCTGGCTTTGAACTCACAGAGAGTCTCTATGTCTCCCAAGTATGCCATCATCCCCCGACTGACTAGGCTTTTCTTAACAATATGTGTGAGGTTAAGGTGTCTTTTCTTTTCACTCTGTCTTATCCTGTTTATGCTTTTTAGCTTCAGTGTTTCTTGTAACTTTTTTTGTTTATTTGTTTTTGTGAGACAGAATCTCTCTATGTAGTCTTGGCTGTCCTGGAACTCACTCTGTAGATTAGGCTGGCCTTGAACCCATAGAGCTCTGCCTAACTCTACCTCCGGAGTGGTGGGATCAAAGGCATGCATCACCTTGCCTGATGTCTGGCTCTTGCATCTTGTTAAAAGCTTCCTTTCTTTTCAGATGTTAAGGTAACCCATCCAGGGATCCTGGCTCCAATTCCTCTAGTCTTAACCCTTTAAGTCACTATCATCGGTAGCCAAGCTCTCCACAGTCATTTTCTACTTCTGTCCCAGGAGCCTAAATGGTCTTGAATACACTCACTACTTTTCATTTTGGCTCCATTTCTGGTCTATGTGCAAGTTTTTTTTTGATTATTCAGATTCTCCAATTACTCGTATTCATTATTTTTGTTAATATTTTGGACGAAGAGAATATTATTCCATTTTAATGACATTTTGGTGTCTAGAAGAGTTAGTATTAATAAATAACTAGGATTTTAAATCTTTGCCTTTAATCTGCACTAATTCATTTAATTATTCCAAGAGCCCTTCTAGGTGAATGATGCTACTATTCTCTAGCATTATTTGTTTCTATATTACTTTAAAGAGTTCTGAGGCTAATGGATAATTTATCCAGAATAGAGTAGTTTGCTCATGGAACAACCAGGATGCAGCCTGGCCAGAGGGACCAGAGAAAAGCAAAAGGAAGCAGGTTGAGATCAAAGGATTGAATGGCAGGTGATGAACTTAGTGCTGACACCTTGGGTGAGAACATTTGAAGGACTCGGAACAGAAGAATGCTTTAGGGTTCAGGAGGTCATTGTGATCTGAGAAAAGGTGGCTCCATCAGCATTGTGGCCCCCAGAATACAGCAGAAAATATAACACACTAGCATTAAGAGACCTATTAGAGATACAGGGAGAAAAGGGAAGCATTAGTTGTTTTTCTTGTTGCTCTGACCAAATGCCTGACAAAATACAACTTAAAGATAAGAGCAACTTCAGGAGGAAGCATTTATTTTGGTTTGCAATTTTAAAAGGGATAGTGTCCAGAGTAGAGAAGGCAGGGGCGATGGGAGTGTGGCACAGTTGGTTATATTGTGACTATAGTCAGGAAGCTCACAGCAGCTCCATAAACCTCAAGACTGTCCCCAGTGACTCACTTCCTCCAGAGAGGCTCCAACCTTTACAGGTTCCACAAGCTTCAAAACCAGCACAACCAGCAAACACTGAAAAACAGGGGACTAAGTGTTCAAACTCATTGACACTGAGGGAACAGTTCTTATACAAACCACAGAGTAGGATGTCAGAGGTCTCTGAAATGAAAGATGTGAGGTGTGTGTGTGTGTGTGTGTGTGTGTGTGTGTGTGTGTGTGTGTGTTATGTGAATATACATGGAGGCAAGGGGACCACTTGGGTGTCATTCCTTGGTTGCCATCTACTTTGTGATTTGAGAACGTGTCTCTAATTGCCCTGGAACTTGTCAAATAGGCTAGGCTGGCAGGGTAGCTATTCCCAGCCATTTACACATCCTGTCTGTCCATCTCAGTGGGATTGGAATTACAAGTGAACACGATTGCATCTAACCTTTTAAATGTGGAGTCTAGGGTTCAAACTCAGGTCCTTATGCTTGCCAGGCAAACATTTTACCAACTGAGCTTCTTCCTAGCCCCAAAACATGAATATTATATAGGTTAAGCTATTGATCAGTTCTGTTCACCATTGGATGTATTACTTTTTATTAAGTCTGTTTTCAAATGAGTTGCCAGCAAACAACCTGGAAAGAAGTTGCTATTTTATTTTACTTATTTGTTTGTTTAAGTTCATATATGAGTCGTTTATTTACATCATTTACACACCTCCCCTTTCCTTCTCCAACATCTCTTATGCCTCCCCACTTCCTCTCAAATTTGTAAACACACACACACACACACACACACACACACACACACACAGAGCTAAACCTTTAATGTCACTTATACATAAATGTATATGTTTAAGGCTGAGTACTTGGGATTGGATAGCCTATCAGAGGGCTCATCCCTGCAGAAGACTAAACTAATACAGTTCTAACTGTATTCTAGACACTCATGCTCACCCCTCAGACAAGTGCAGTTCTCACCTGTCATAAAAGAAGCTCCTTTTTGTAGCAGACAGAGATCATTACAGAAATCAAAACGCAGAGAACAACTCATCATGGGGTACCCAGCCTCAGTTGATACATCTCCAACACCACTCCTGCTACACCTGAGACTCAGACAACATCACAGAAAAGGGGATAAAAAGATTTTAAGAGCCAAAGGACCAGGACATCTGGTGTGAGATAGTGTCTTCTATCTAGGACAGGGAAATTGCAGCTGTGAAATCTCAACAATATGGTCATCTAAACAGGAACTGAACAGTGACAACACCAGTGGACATGCCAACATGGATGGGAGAAATTTCATAAGGTCCTACTCCGAGAGGAAGTAGGCAATTTATGATTGCTGAGAGAAGAACTATGAGTCTTTTTTTTTTAAGCTCTATTGTATTTATTGTTTGTGAGTATATGTGTGTGCTTGTGGTGGTCAGAGAACAACTTTGTACAATGGGTTCTCTCCTTCCATCTTTAACTGGATTACTAAGATGGAACTCAGTTTGTCAGGTTTGCATGGTAAACACTTCACCCACTGATTCATTTCAATGGCCTGACATTTTTTAAGCAAAAAATATTGCAAAAGAGCTTGGATTAACTGTCAACATTTTTTTTTTTTTTTTACACGGGGATCATATAACTTTGGATTTCGGGTTTCTCTTGTAAAACTAGAAAATCCAGAAATACCAGTTCCTGATTTTCGAGTCAGCAATACGCTTCACTCTAGGCAGCAGCTATGGCCACTTTCAGCCATGTCACTACAGCCCTCTCTCCGCACTTCCTGTTCTGTAGGCCTGCAGCTGTGGACTGGGTGGGACACAGAAAAACTTCAGTGACAGTCCTGGATCTTGCTCTGGAGCCCAGGCTGGCCTCAAATTCTCACATAGATCCACCTGGCTTTGCCTCCCGAGTGCTGGGATTAAAGGTTTGTGCCACTGCTGCCCAGCTGAAAGGGCTTTTAAATAGTATTTTGTATATTATTCCTTCAAGTATTTTACAAATATCTCATTTACTTCTTATAACAAACATTAACATTTATCATATCTATCTGTTGATCCATTCATCTATCCATCCATCTACCTACCTATCTATCCTCTCATGTTACAGGGAATTAGAAGCTAATTTTCCCAAGGTCATGTAGTGTCTAAGTGACCCCAGAGCTAATTCTTGTAATCTTTTATTTTTATTCTTCTCTCATATATTATATCCTGAATACAGTTTCTCTTTCCTCTCTTCCCTCAGACTCTCCCCCTACCTCTCCTTTTCCCCAGATCCACCCCTCTTCCATCTCTCCTCAGAAAAGAGCAGTCCTCCCAAGGACATCAACCAAACATGGGCATAACATGCTACAATATGACAAGGTACATAGCTTCACATCAAGGCTGGATGGCTGGATAAATCGACCCATTAGGAGGAAAAGGGTCCCATAAGTAGTCAAAAGAGTTAGCAACAATCCCTGCTCCCACTGTTAGGAATCTTACAATAAACCTACTCAGCCATAATATATATGTAGACAACCTAGGTCAGACCCTGTGGTAGTTTGAATGTAATTGGCCCTCATAAGCTCATAGGGAGTGGCATGATTAGAAGGTGTGGCTTTGTTGGAGGAAGTGTGTCACTGTGGAGATGGGTTTTGAGGTCTTAAACATGCTCAAATCACAACTAGTGTCTCAGTTCACTTTCTGTTGCCTGTGAATCAAAGATGTAGAATTCTTAGTTCCTTCTCCGACAACAAGAGTCTGCCTGCATGCTGCCATGCCCCACCATGATGATAATGGACTGAACTTCTGAACTGTAAGCCAGTCCCCAGTTAAATGTTTTCCTTTGTAAGAGTTGCTGTGGTCATGGGGTCTCTTCACATCAGTAGAAACCCTAACTAAGACAGACCCTTACAGGCTCCTTGATCTCTGTGAGGTCAGTTGATTCTGTGGGCCATGTTCTTGTGGTGTCCCTGATCCTTCTGTTTCCTCTGATCTATCCTGACCCCCTCCTGCACAGGAGTCCTGGATCTCCACCTAATTCACTCACCGGTTGCTGAATGAAGTCTCTCTGGTCTCTTTGATGATGATTCTGCTAGGCTCGAGTCCCAGAACACTCTGCAGGCAGGATACACACTGTAAATCGAAGGTTTTGTGCCTGGGTTGGTGTCCCAGTCCCTCCACTTAAGGACTTGCCTGCTTACAGAAGATGGCTGTTCAGGCTCTGTGTCCTTCCCTCCCCCCAATACTAGGAGTCTTTGCTAAGGTTACTCTTGTAGATTCCATGGAATTTCCATTGCACTAGGTTTCTACCTTGTTCCTGAAATGACCCCCAATTTTAGTTGTTTCTCCTAGTGTCCCCCCATAGTCGATCTCCCCTGTTTCCAACCCTACCTATCCCCAGTTCACTTGCGGAATCTCTTCTATTTCCCCTTCCCA
This sequence comes from Peromyscus aztecus, assembly GCA_902168405.1. NCBI lineage: Eukaryota > Metazoa > Chordata > Mammalia > Rodentia > Cricetidae > Peromyscus > Peromyscus aztecus. Next base: position 21,636 of record CABHPQ010201106.1, on the reverse strand, counting down.
GGGAGATCCTTGCATTCCCCCCTTAAACCCTCCTTGTTACTTCGCTTCTCTGGGTCTGTGGAACATACCATGATTATCTTTTACTTTATAGCTATCCACTTATGAGTGAGTACATACCTTGTTTGTCTTTCTGGGTGTGGGTTACCTCACTCAGGATGATTTTTCAAGTTCCATCCATTTGCCTGCACATTTCATGATGTCATTATTTTTAACAGCTGTAATTCCTATAAATTTTAAGTTTTGTTTACAATGGGAAAGTGAGTGAATTTTGGAGAAAGGATAATTGTTCCATGTGTTTATGAGATAATGATGGAAAGGGCATCATTGTGACTGAGAGGGAAGATGATCAAGAGTCTTGCTATGATAGATAGAGAAGTAAGAAACTTCAGTGTTTGAACTTATCCACTCCATAGTTGAAACCCTGGAAAAAACGCACAGTCCCATTCTACATCCTCTACGAAACACTAAGAGAAGAGATGCGAAGGGCTTTGAAAATGACTTAAAAATTGAAAGGAGACTGAGATGGGGAAGTTCCTGTCTCACCAAAATCTCAATTAAATTTCAGACTTTCAAGAGCAATGGGTTTGACCTGTGGGTAGGTGTGCCAATCTTCTTCAAAAGAGATGTCTAGCTTACCTGTTGGATGAGGCTTTTGTTATTGCCCCCTTGCTGTGAAACCACATAGCTGGAGCTGTGTGCATAGTTCTCTTTATTTTCGTGTGTGTGTGTGTGTGTGTGTGTGTGTGTGTGTGTGCTCATGTGTGTAATTGCACATGTGTCTGAAGGTGTATGTGTGTTTGTGGCTAGAGCATTCCCTTCGGTGCTGTTCCTCAAGCACACCAGTTTTTATTTTTATTTATTTATTTATTTATTTATTTATTTATTTATTTATTTGTGTGTGTGCGCGCGCGTGCGTGCGTGCGTGCGTGCGTGTGTGTGTGTGTGTGTGTGTGTGTGTGTGCCAGAGAGAAAGAGAGAGAGAGAGAGAGAGAGAGAGAGAGAGACTCTCAATGGCCTGGAACTTGCCAAGTAGGCTAGGCTGACTGATAGTGATTCACCTGTCTCTACTCTCCTGCCTTTTTTCTTTTTCACAGCTTCTGGTAAGCAGTGTACTGCTGAATTCTCCTCCTGGCCCTCCTGTCTCCTTTCACCTTCCTTTCCTCTGCACTATTCAGGGGTACTATCACTCTTTGGGATTTCTGCTGCTCCTGGATTCTTTCTCCCTTAAGAACACTGTTGGTTGCCTTGGTTTTCCCCACTCACCACATCATGTGGAGGCTTCTAGAACCCATCATCTTTCCCTGGAAGTCTCAGTTGTTTTAAGATTGTCATGACTGCCTCAGGACAAAGGGTTCATTACCTTTGAATGAAATATCGAAATGTGTTTGGTCTATATCGAAATGTGTTTGTCTATAGAAACTTTCAAAAATTTTATTTTATGAAAATTTTAAAACTTTACTGTTTTGGAACTTTTGCTATGTAGACCAGACTGGTCTCGAACTGACAGAGATCTACCTGCCTCTGCCGTCTTATTCTGAAGCTATCATTAGATGTATTTGCAGGAGTCAGTAGAATATTTTTTTTCTTTTATTTTTCTTTTTTGTTCTTTGAGACAGCATCTCTCTATGTAGTCCTGAATGTCCTAGAAAAAATAAATGTGGTAAGTAGCAATATTTTCTTAAAACTTAATTATGAAATTAAACAATAAGAGACTAAGTGGATATATATAGCAACATAAAAGATAGTCTGTGCCAGATGCAATGATGTGCATGTGCCGCATAACATTGTAAGAGATGATAATAAACTAAGGTTGGTACAAATCTTTCCATTTATGACTAGTTACTAAGCACTTTGTTCTTGCATCTGAATTGGAGGCTGTGAATGAAATTAAGTAACAAACTTTTAAAACATGATTTTCTTTAGTTTTCTGTCAGTTTGGTTATTCTAAACTGGCTAATTATCCACTCCACAGTATCAATTGATTTATTTCCCCAAATATCCTCCAGTTCACTTGACGTTGCTGGCTCTGCGGCAGGATTGAGTCAGGCAGAATCCAGGGTTAAGGTCATATCTCCGGTCTGAGAAGCAGTATTTTGTATCCATTCATTCTACAGTAGGCAAAATGTAAGTAAGTTTAAAATTAAATTTCTGTTTTTCTAATCAGTTCTTAAAATGGAAAACTGGTTGAGCCAGCTCTGTATAGAGTGGCCCATTTCTTGTGTAAAAATTGCTATTAAAGGCATATACCGTGGCTTGTTTTCAGTCATCATCCAGCATGTACTGATGTTTTTAAACTTTGGAAAAGATTTTGATATCTGAAATGAGAATTGACAGGGTATAATTACATGAGAAAGTAAGAAAATAGTTAGGGTCAATGCCTTAGATCAAATGTTATCAGTTTTAAAAAGAAAATTGCTGTGTGTAGTCGAGGGTGTAGGGATGTGGGGATGGAGAGGCTCGATTCCCATCATTGTCCACAGAGCCACTCCCAGTAAATTTCCTGTCAAGTCTTTTTAAAGCAATGAGTTTATGAGACAAATACTCTAAAAGCCCCACAGCGAAGCTTCCAATAGAACACGACTCCACTGAGTGCTTTTACACAAGATTCTGAAGCAGCCGGCTGCTGAATTTCATTATACGAAAGTTTCAAACTTGACTGTAGGTACCCTTCCTATTGTGGAGCTACCATTAAATGTGTTTGGAGGAGTCAGTAAAACTGAGACAGGGTCTCTCTATGTAGTCCTGGCTGTCTTGGAACTTGCTCTGTAGACCAGGCTGCTCTCGAACTCACAGTGATCTACCTGCCTCTGCCTTCCGAGTGCTGGGATTAAAGGTGTGTTTCACCATGCCTGGCCCAATAAAACTCTTAACAAGTCAACCCTTCCACATTGATTTCATTAATGCAGATATAGTCATAAATTATACACCTGGAAGTTGCCTATATTCTGATAATGGAAAAATATGACTCTTGGCAGACCACCTTTGCTAAAATAGGCCAGCTTAGATACAGGCCAGTAGAATATATTTAAGGTTGGTGGACCCAGATGTCAAGATACGTTTTCTTCATTTAAGAACTTTGAATGGGAATTTATAGTTTTATATATATAACACACACACACACACACACACATCTATGGTATGTTTGGTGGAGTCAGCAAAACTCATGTTTAAAACTAATATAGCTGCCACCTAAAGGTTACTGGACCTTTCCATAACTGGTTGTGTGGTCACTCATGAAGCTTCCTTCATTAATTTATAAGTACACTTGGATGAGTAATTCAATTAACTGATGAGATCTCATGTCATATGTGCTATTCCGGGGACATAAACCTTCATTAAGGAGGCACATGTGTTGGTTTGAATGAGATGTCCTCCATGGTCTCTGGTGTTTAACTACTTTGCCTCCAGTTGGTCACACTGCTTAAGTAGGTTTAGGAAGTGTGGCCTTGCTGGAGGAAACGTTTCACTAGGGGCAGATAGAGGCTTCAAAACCATGTGTTGTTTTAGTTCGTTCTCTTTGTTTGTGTTTGCAGATAAAGATGTGAGCTCTTAGCTTCCTGCTCTAACTGCCATGCCTCTGCTCTGCCATCAGGGACCCTTATGCCCCTGGAACTGTTAGTGCTAATGAACTCTTCCTTTTGTAAGTTGCTCTGGACATGGTATTCTATCATAGCCATAGAAAACAGCATTCCACCTCATATCAAGTACAGGAAGATGGCTACCTAGTGATTTCTCCCAAGGACACACTAGTCTTGGGAAGTTTAGCCTTGGCTTGATGTTCAATTGCCCATCTTAGGGAACATACAGTCACTGTTATAGTAAGGAAACATGCCATTCTATACTTCACTGGGTAGGGTTACCCCTTTGGATGTTTCACCCTCAAATAGATCAGCTTAGTTGCATTTCCCAGAAACAGCTGGAGGAACTATTCAACCATTATGTACAGTTCATCTTTGGTTCTGTTAATTCCTATTTCAAAGCCAGTTGTCTTGTGTGACTTTTCCTGGGGAGATGTGAAGAAATGTCTATTCATTATCCCATTCAAGTCTTGCTTAGTGAACAAGTAGATTTGAGATTAGTTATGGGAATATGGGTGAGGAGTTATAGGACCAAAATGCCACCCTAACCTAAAAAAATGACTCCATAAAATTTGGCTGTAGTCAAGCCTGTAGGTCACTAGGTCCAGTCCATTGTGGGTGGTGCCATACTTAAATTGGTGGTCTTGGTTTCTACAAGAAAGCAGGCTGAGCAAGTCATGAAGGGAAAGTCTGCACTTCTCCATGACCTCTGCATCAGCGCCTGCCTCTAAGTTCCTGCCCTGCTTGAGTTCCTGTCCTGACTTACTTCAATGATGAACTATGATATGGAAGTATAAGTCAAATAAACCCTTTCCTTCCCAAGCTGCTTTTGCCAATGGTGTTTCATCGCAGCAATAAAAACCCTGATTGCGACAGGAAGAATGGTACTTACTGGTTTGCTACTCATAGCTCACTTAGCTTGCTTTCTTATACAAGCAAGGACCACAGTCCCCAGGGTAGCGTGGCCTACTGTGAACTGGGCCTGCCCCACATCAATCAAGAATCAAGAAAATGCTCCACAGACATGCGCAGACACCAGTCTAATGGAGACCATCATTCCTCACTTGAGGTTCCCTTTCCCAAGCGACTCCAGTGTGTCTCCTTAACAAAACTAAGCAGCATAAGCAGTGTTATTGACCTCGGGGTTCACAGCCTGTCTCCAAGCCAAGTCCAACTACCTGTCCCCAGTGAACCAGTAAAAAGAGCTAACTTAATAATGGGATGCAGAAAAAGGAGATTTATTCAATGTAGACACATTGGGACAGAAAGACCCAGCACACCCCCACCCCCAACCCTGCTGTCTTCCAGGTCCTGAAGTGAAATTCAAGTTTAAACAGAGGGCAGGGATATGAGCATGCAAATAGTGATATCTTCCTACCATCCCATCAACTCATCACTGGCTGGCCTTCAGTTTCATCCCATGAGGTGGTCTGTTAAGTTCCTAGAACTGTGTGAAATCTCCTTTCTTTCTCTAAATGAGATTCTGGGGAAATTCCTTTAGGAATTTAGGGTCTACTGTTTCAAAAGTCTGATAGTTACATCGAGAGACACAAGTGTCTCTATTTCTGCCACATGAGTTACCGCAGGCTTTGCAGTTTGATTTAAGGTTTTCATAGTGAAGAAAGTTTTTTATTATTTATTATTTTATTATATACCTTCAAGGACACAGGACTGGTGAAATTGTGGTGAACTCATAAGAGGAGTGAAGGAAAGCATGGTTTAATGAACTGGAGGTTTAACTCAGCATAGAGCCCTTGCCTAGCATGTACAAGTCTTAGATTTAGTCTTTAATACCACAAACAAACAAACAAATCCAACTTGTTTTAAGCCCTGAAGAATAAAATAAGCCATATCAGATATGTGTCTTTGGGTTTTAAAGGACATCAGTTTTTACTTAAAATACAAGAGTTCTTTAAGTTGTTTTTAATTTTGAGAAATAAAAAATTTCATACCTAAAATCCTGAAAATTCATGTGGTTAAAACCCCTTGCTTGTGCATTTTAATGTTTCCTTGCTCTGGTTATGCTAAATCAGGATCATGTAAGTAATATTGTGAGAATATGGCAAATGGGGTGGAGGAGGAAATAGTTTATAAATTCTAGAGTGCTGTAATTAATAGACAGAAATATACAAGCCATTTTCATGTAATTAAATACACATGAAGACTCTCTGCTTGCATCATGGGTATGGATCTGAAGGGATAGAGAAGGAAAGAGGCCAACTTTAAAGATGTTTATTATTTCAGCATATGGGGAACATGTGGAACTAACTATACAGAACATACATCCGAAGCCTAAATAACTACATCACAACTCTTTAAGGCAAAAGAGAGTTTTGTTCTTTTTATTTTTTAATTATTGCCAACAGTACTAACTACAAAAGTTTTTTCTCTTGTTACATTTTGAGGAAGAACTTTTTCCTCACAAAATAATTGAGGAACCCTTACCTTTGCTTGAATATGAAAAAGGACTGATCATTTCTCCAAAGTATTAATAGTACACAAATGAAGAACAGTGCATTTTAGTGAGTACACTTGAAGTCACTCTTTTAACAAATATTTACTCTGCTCCAATATACTGAGTAATATACCAGAACTAAGACCACTAAGAAGAGAAATAAGACTCTCCTTGCCCTTTGGGAATATTTGAACCTAAATGGAAGATAAATACACACAAACAAATGTTAATATACAGCAATGTAAAGGTTTTTTTTATGTTTTGTGATTATTCAAGGGCTGTATTGCTTTGGGCTGATTAATTCCTATTACATGCTAGTCCCTTAAAAAAATCTTTTTTCACCCATGATGGACTTTATTATTATTGCTTCATGGTAAAATAGGCTCAGAAGAATATGTTTGTGAAGAATTCTAAGCTGGCACTTTGTGCTGGACACACAGTGGGCATTAATTTCCCCCTGGGCTGCATGTCTTTTAATTACCACATGATCCTGTTCAGCATCAGAGAAGGTTAATGCAAAAAAAAAAATATGCAGATTCTTCTTGCAATGAATTCTTGTTTACTTTCTCTCACTCTTCCCCTCTTCCTAAACTAGGACAATTAGAGTCATCTTTTGAGAATCTCAAAACTGAATTTTAGAGAATGGAATTAGTTTTAGTCAATGTGGGAGCCATGAGAAATGTGTGCTGGAAACTCTTGCCTACAGGATGCAAACCGTGTAAGAGATGTTGGATCAAAATGGAGCTGCAGATGAAAATGTGAGAAGAGAGCACTGTTTAGTTTTACCCAGACCCAGCTTTAGCTCCTCCCTGTAATATGGGAAATATTCTTGCATCCTGCTAATCTACTCCACTAACATGAATTCATTTTTCTATCTATTGCAAATAAAAATATAAGTAGTATCATCCTTATCAGAAAATCTCCTTTTTGCAGTGGATTGTGCATAATACAAAGACTCACAACAAGTCCAACTACAGAGAACCAGTGTCTGTGGAATCCTCAGTCATAAGTGGAACCACTGTATCAGTATCCTTCCACCCCACAAGATTCATGGAACATTATGGAAGAGGAAGTGAAAGATCATAAAAACTAGGGACTGGGGAGGACTGCTGCAAAATAACCTTTTCTGGATGTGACAGGACAGATGTGCTTATGAACTCACAACAGCTGAGTTTACCTGCACAAGACCATAGTAAAATCAAGGTAGTAACATTCCAGAATGGATGTGGAGGGGCTCAGGAGACCCCACCCATTGTGACAGTTGATGCCTGCTGAGGGAGAAGGAATCAGTTTTCTTTGAGCAAGTAGTCCCTGGTACAATGTTCCTACTTCAGTGGATGGTCCTACACCCATGCATACATGGACAACATTAATTAAACTCAATGAATTATTAAAAAAAAAAAGAGGTGAGGGAGTTGAGAGGAACTTGAGTGATGTGTGTGTGTGTGTGTTTGTGTGTGTGTGTCCAGGAGGAATTGGAGGAGAAATACTATCAAGACATATTATATGCATGTATGAAATTCTCAAAGAATAAATAAAAATATTATATAAAACTACTAATATGGTAAGCTGATCTTTGAAGATGGAATTGGATAGTGTGAGTAAAAAAGAAGAGGAAATAGAACTGAACCTCCCCCTCTGTTTTGCAGCAAACAGAGCCCGAGGTAAGTATGTTAGCAGTGCCATCTTGTTAGAGTGCTAGGTAAGGAAAAAGGCGAGGGAGTTGAAGGAAGGTGAGGTGGACCCACTTTCTCAGAGGAGGAACCTACTAGCCAATTTCCACTGCTTAATTGTCAAAACTCTGTGATGGGTGATGAGCTTGCTCTCCCGAGTTCTATTATATATATTTCCGAGAGTCAGCAGTATCAGCAGCAACAGAGAAACCCTGGGTAGAAGTACAAAATGAGAAGTGCAAGATGAATAGTTTGAGTGACTTGTGCTCCTGAGTTGTGTGTGAATCGAGTCAGTCAAAGGTCATGCAGAACTGCTATGGATAGAAACTACTATGCATAATTGACATGAAAATAAAATATCAATACCGAGTCAATAGAACAGTTTGGGAGAGCTAGTCACCAGTAGCAGTCGGATACCAACTGTCACCACTGTTACTACTATTATTACTACAGTTGCCACTGGAGACCTATAAAAAATAGCGACAGCATCAGTGTAGAGGGAGTGGATTTCAGGAGGAGGAAGCACAGCTAGGGGGACTGATCAGACACATTTGAATGTACTGAATGAATTAGCCAGGACATTGCTAAGATTGCTAGGTTAGGTGAGCAGATAAATAAAACAGGTTGGTGTATTTTTAAAAATCATGTAGCCCTCAATATCATCTTGAGTTTTCTTTCCTTTTCCCATCTTGTCTTTGGTTACACAACAAAATAAAAAATGAAACAAGAACATAGAAAAATATTTATACCAATAGAAAAACAGTACAAATACTAAGAATAACTAATTTTTAGTCAGGCATCAGGGATACAGTAGGGAGCAGTAGGGCTTGTGGGAAGCTGCAGAATACATACCCTGCATAAAGAGACAACGTTTGCTCAGTAGAAATTGACTGATACCATGTGAGAATTCAACCCAAGTAGAGTCAAGAACTTTTGGTGTTTGAAGAGGAAATGAAGTTCTGAGATTCCTATGAAGACAGCCACATTGGATATGCTGGTTCAAACACTTCTGAAACAATATGTGACTCAAAAAGAAGGAGGAAGAGGAGGAGGAAGAAAGAAAAAAAAAGAGAAAAACGTATGGAGCCTTTTCCAAGCCATGCTTTCTTACTTTGCAATTGTTAATCCTGAAGATGGGAGGAAAAAGACCACTGACCCAAATCATCATGACCAAGTTAATTAAAACAAGCAATTAATTAAAGAAAGCTTTTTCATTCATGTACATGGGCTGCCTCTGCCTAAGGTGGGGTTTGAGAGGTCAGCCCTGGATGTGAGGAAGACAAGGCTTTTATAGCTCAGGGGTAGGGGGTTTCCAAATAGGAGATTTGGAGGGGAAAATAGGCAGGGTTATAGGAGCAGAACATCATAACAAGTTAGTCCTAAGGACCTCCTAAAACAAAGACATGATTGCAAGGTGGGCATAACAAGGTAGTCATAACAACCTTTTTGGAAAAAAAAAAGGAAGAGTTGCAATAAAGTTATAAACAACTTTTTGAAACAAAGACATCTTCTCCAAGATCCCCTGCAGACCCTGCAGTCCCTAAGCCCTGCCCCCAAGCCCATCATCCCGAGACCCCCGCCACTTTCTGAGACTTAGAGACTGGCCCCCAGCTCCCATCCTGCCCTGGACTTCCCTTCTGGACAAGAGCTCCCATCCTGCCTCAGACTTCCCTTCTGGACAAAAGACTTCTTTTCTGGACAAGAGCTCCCATCCTGCCTCGGACTTCCCATCTGGACAAGAGCTCCCATCCTGCCTCGGACTTCCCATCTGGACAAGAGCTCCCATCCTGCCTCGGACTTCCCATTTGGATAAGAGAGTCCCATCTGGACAAGAGAGAGAGACTTCCCGAATCTGTCAGCTCTTTCTGGACCAAGTGCGCTGATAAGACCAAGATCGAACCACAAGGAGAAGGGCAGATGTCAAGGCAGAAGTACATACAACAAAATGAAGAGCAATACAGCATCACCAGAACCTAGCCCTCCTCCAACATCTAGAGCTGATCATCAAAAATTGGAAGAAGCAGAAGAAAACAGCCTTATGAATAACATCATGAAGAAGGTAGAGGCTTATATAGAGGAAAAGGCAAACAAAAAAATGGGAAGAACGCTATAAAAAACTAGAGGAAAGGACAAATAAAGTAGAAGAAAACAATAAAGCACTGGAAGAAAACAATAAAGCCCTGAAAGAAAATCATGAAAAAGCAATGAAACAGATGAAGGAAATAGTCCAAGACCTGAAAAGGGAAATAGAAAAAATGAAGAAGACACAAACAGATTGAATGCTGGAAATAGAAAATCTGAGTAAACGAACGGGAACATCAGAAGCAAGTATAACCAACAGAATACAAGAGATGGAAGAGAGGATCTCTGGCGTGGAAGATACGGTAGAAGAAATAGACTTATCAGTCAAAGAAAACACTAAAGCCAACAAAGTCATGACCCAAAATGTCCAAGAAATTTGGGACACCATGAAACAAAGACATGATTTCCATTTCTGGAACAGGCAGTACAGACCATTTTAGTTAAGGTTAGAGGTGGGGCATAGCCCGATCCCTGAGAAACAGAGGTTTAATCATAAACAGGAATGAACTGAGTTTGTCTTTACTATATTTAAGCCTAAAATGGAAGCAGGTTGGTTCTTCACAATCTTTGTGAGTAGCAGAGAAAACTCAAAACCAGATTGTAAGATTGTGATGTCCCTAGGTATATGACTAAACCTCACTGACATTTATAGGGTAACATTGTTAGCATTTTAGTGGTACAGATATCAGTTGAATGATCCTCTCTCTCACGATTGTTGTTGGTTGTCCACTTGATTACATCAGGAATTAACTAAAATGAAAGCATCTGTGTACGCTTATGAGGTATTTTTGTTGATTAGATCTTATGAGGTAGGAAGACCCACTCTAAATCCAGATCATCTGGGAAGACCCACCTTAACTCTGGGCTACACCATCTGGTGGCAGCCTGTACAAAGGACATGGACGAAAGAAGTTCTTGCTTTTCGCTTGCTTATAATCTCTCTCCCTGTTAAGTCGGTTCCTTCACTGGTACTAGAGCCTACTTCTTCGGGATTCCCGAATATGACTGAAGATCACCTGAGACATGTAGCCTCACAGACAGAACAAGTATTGGATTCTTGGACTTTCCATCAGGAGATAAACATTTTTAGAATAAGTTGGACCACAGCCTGTAAGCCACTGTAATACATCCTGTGTGTGTGTGTGTGTGTGTGTGTGTGTGTGTGTGTGTGTGTGTGTATCCATTCTATCAGTTCTGTTTCTTTAGAGAATCCTAATACACTCTCCTAATAACATAATAACATAGGTGCAAGGCACATAGGTACATGAATATCAGATAGAGATACATACTGTAGCAGTATGTCCAAGGCATTAATATGGAAATAAGGGAGCATACTAAAAGCACCTACAAACAATGGGACTTCTCTGCAAAGTGACACTTCTTTGTTAGATAGCATTTAAAAGAGTGTTTAAAAACTTCTAAGAAGTTAAGGACTACATTAAGAGTGTGTACTTTAAAATCATTGAGATCATGCATTGAAATTTAAAGCAATATATTGTCAGTACTCACCTACTCGGTTTCAGCCATGAAAACAAGAGATGCATTGATGTTTTCCTTTCAGGGAAGCAGAAGGAGATTGCTTGCCAGTCCACGACATATTTTAGTTTCTTAGAAAATGAACACATGACTGGGCAAGGGAGATGGCTCAGCAGGTAAAGGTCCTTGCTACCAAGCCTAAGGATCTGGGTTTGATACCTGGGACCCACATGGTGAAAGGACAGACTGGCTCCCGAAAGTTGTTTCCTAATGTTCACATGCGTGATGGTGTCCCTACCCCTATGAGATAAATCAAAAGGTAATTTTAGGACAAGGAAAGTAAGAATGTGATCAAACTGTGAAAAATATAGCAGAGTTACAAGGTTGTTTGTGCCGCTCTCCTGAAGTGGTCCCGACACATTGTGTTCATTTGTATTTACTTCTCAGCATTGGAAAGTTTGTCTGGCTTTATTATCAAATATAATTCACTTCTAATTTGTAAAAGGTAGATTTTTATCTTTAGCAGTTCGTGGAGAACTTTTGTATTGTAACAGTGAGATTATAAAAAGCTTTAAAGTAATGGCATCAAAAAAATAAAAAGCTTTAAAAAATAACTTTTGAAAAGTCTTTTACACATAGAGATGCATTTCAAGATCTTCACAATATCTTTGAGATCAGAAATTTAGTTTCATTTTTTAAAATATTTTGTTCTTGATTAAGGCATAACCTTTAAGAAGAAAACAGAGCTGGGTGGTGGTGGTGCAAGCCTTTAATCTCAGCACTCAGGAAGCAGAGGCAGGCAGACCTGGTCTACAGAGTGAATTCCAGGACAGACAGGGCTACACAGAGAAACCTTGTCTCAAAACAAAACAAAACAACAAACAAACAAACAAAAAGAAGAGAGCAGAACAAATATGTCATCTCAAATGCTGAATTGCTTTACTGGTACCTGTCAATCACTGCTGAACAACTTGAAGAACCTGAAACAGGGGTAGCAGTGTTTTGAAAGAGCCAGTTTCCACTGTACATTATTGTTATTTGGTGCTGGAGACTGAATCCAGGCATTGTGCACAATAAGTTTGCACTACCATTGAGCTGCTGTACCATCAGTCTATCATTTTTTTCTCTCCTCTTTTGAAACAGTGTCTCATGCTCACTATGGATCAGGGGAAGACCTTGAACCAGAAGGTCTTTTGACCTCCACTCTTTAATGCTAGGATTGCAGGTATGTGCCTCCACAGTGGGGTTTATGTTGTGCTAGAGAATAAATCCAGGGCTTCATGCATGTTAGACAAGCACTCTACCAACTGAGATACATCTCCAGTCTTCCCACCCTCCACTTTCTTTAATAAAACATAGAAAAGAGCAACACTTATGAAGGAACATTTAGCTTGATGGAGAGACAGAGACAGGGAATCTGCCTGGTGTACCTCAGCCACTTGTATAATACTAAGCTAATTCCTGGTACTATAAAAATGTTAATGATTCTGGCTTTGGCTAATTCATAATTTATATTAACCAGATGGGACATGAGGTAAAATTTGTTTTCAAACCACTTAAAAGGGGGTGGAAGGATTTGAAAACAGCTTAATGTTATAAATGAATCGGCAGATGAAATGTTTATGATGATAAAAAAAGAACAAGCTGTTCCCAAACCTTCTAGAAGCATGGACTTAAATAAACACATGAGCCACGGGGCAAGTTATTTACAGACATTCTAAATCTTCTTCTATTTGGAAAGCACCTAACCTTCCATGTTCATTCACTGGTATTCTAACTTTGCCACTTTCCCTGTCTTTATTTCATAACACTTTGCTTAAAACCTTACCAGTAAATAACAAAAATGTTAAAGCGCTATATAATTCTGGCTCTTTTTATCAAGAACACAAGATAGGAAGCTGCTAATAGTGTTCTGTAAACCATGCAGCACAGCAGCACATATGGGCAGGTCAAGAAGATGGGGAATGGGCACCAAAAGCATGGGTTGCTTTGATAATCAGGACATCTGTTGATTTTTTTTCTAGCTTTCCTTTCCTACCCACTAATTCAGCTCACAGCCTCTCCTTTTCATCTGGATCTAATGCTTCTCCAAGCGATACCTTTTTGGTGTGTCGGCCAATTAACTGACAATCAAGAGAAGGTTCTCTGAGTTCAAATGACTGAAGTCTTCTGTAGCCACCTGTCCTTTCCAAGACACAGAGGAAGGCATCTGCAGCAAGAGAGAATGACGCCACCACACTTAGAAAGATGCAAAGCAGCCCCGAGAGAAGGCTGAGTTCTGCCAAGCAGTCATTCCCCGAAGCTGACCTGTCAGGAAGGTATGCCTGGCTAGTGAGTCTTGCAAGGAAATCGGTTTTCTACCCCACTTCCCACTCCACTTTCTTCCTTTGCATATGTGAAATAAAATTATCTCACAAATAACCAAAAAAAAAAACACATTAGCCACATATTGGCGTGTGTGTGTGTGTGTGTGTGTGTGTGTGTGTGTGTGTGTGTGTATTACAGAATGTACCAGATAGTTAGTTAACATAAAACAACCATTGTTTTCTAGGAGACTGAGAATCCTTAAATGAACTACACATACCTCTTCTACACTAGTGAATAAGTAACAGCTGAGAAGGAAATAATTATCTTATCTCTGCTCTAGGAATAGAAGAAAAAGGACACAAATCTTGTGTGGTCTACAGAGAGCAGCATCTCTAAAGGATCAGGGTCTAGTGCATATAAGGTGGGTTTTATATGTAAGCCTTAGTTTGGACATCACAGCACACAGGGGTTGTGGCAGGTGGAGACTGTCAAGAAGGACTATGTTCAGGACTTAGTTTTACTGTCTCCACTATCTTAATTATTAAGTAGTACTTCACAGTGACATCTCCAGATAAACATTTCTGTTGTCCTTTCCTTGGGGCTTTAGGCATCACAGAAAGCTTAAGAAGTAAATAGCTTGACAAGGCCATAAAGTGGATATATTTTGCAAGTTTTTCTTTTTTTTTCTGTTAAATAGACATTCCTATACTTATCTCTGTCTGCTCCTATAGGACTGGTTACTTACTACTCAATTTTTCTATTTGATGTTTTCGAGATCCTTATCCAAACAAAACGCAGATTCAGGGGCTGGAGAGATAGCTCAGTGAGTAAAAGCACTTGTTTTTGCAGAGGACCCAGGTTCAGTCCAGTACCCACATGGTGGCTCACTACTGTCCGTAATTCCAGGACATCCAACGGTGTCTTCTGACTTCCATGGGCACCAGGCAACCACATGACAAGCATACATTCATGCAGGCATACACATAAAATAAGTTGATCTAAAATAAAAAAACTTCACCTTACAATATAGCATGTAGTCCTATCTTCTCAGATATTCTCTCTCTCTCTCTCTCTCTCTCTCTCTCTCTCTCTCTCTCTCTCACACACACACACACACACACACACACACACACATACACACACAGATTCAAATAATTTTTACTTACATCATTTACTATCTAGAATATGTTATAAGAAACAAATTGGTTTTTGAAGAAAGTATAAAAATTGACATCTGTGATTCTGAGAACAAACTATGGCATTCAAAACAATTAATCAACTTTTGAAGTGATTATATTGGCAAGGAATTATGATGGCTCCATTAGAGCAGGAAAGAAATTGTATCAAGGGAGTAAATAAGAGAACAGTAAGAGGGATATAGTCTTGATTTTCTGATATGTAGATCTGAGAGCTCAAAGAAGCCATATAGAAAGGGACATCTACCTGTATTGGGTGTATTACTTTTGTGACTCTGTGACAACAGAAACAACTTAAAGGGGGGAACATTCCCCCTCACAGTAAGGAAGATGTGGAGAAGCAGTTCTGTTCACTCCATGGTGGGTCAGGATGCAGAGGGAGGGAAATGTATGACCTTAGCTTGCTTTTCCCCTTCTCCTTTCCTTGCATCCTTAGTGTGCATGGGTTCCTCCCCTTTCAGTTAGTTCTCTCTGAAGCAGTCCATACAACCACATTTTTATTAACACTCTATGTGTTTCTTACCCCAACCAAGTTGACAAAATTGACCTTTGTGTTAATTAATCCTTCTTTTGAAAAGTAAGCTAGTACTTTGCTAGGTTATTGTGCAGATGTCAATATGTTAAGGCTGCAGAGCACACTGTGTTTGTACTGTTAGTTGCTGTTACTATAACTTTGCCATGGAATCAATTAAACAGTGTGCAAACATTCTGGGCACACTCTTCTGTGGGTTGTGTTAAGGAGGAACAAATGCTCCTGAACTCTACAGTTATACCAGCTACCAACTCATTTATCAAGCGCAGAGACCCATATATGGCATTTATTTGGTTGTTATGTGATGATACAAGAACTCCCCCTACTTCCAAAATATTCATGAGGAAAAAAATGGTTGGCTAGGAGGCAAAGGAAAATGAGTATGTAGATAATCTTTATAATTTCCATCAATTTAAAAATCTTCACAAAATTATGAGTCATTAAAGACATTATATTTTTCTCAAATTTAAACCAATGGCTTAAAATAATGGACTTAATTTTCTAAAATTAAGAACTAGACCATATAAACTAAAATTTAAGTCATTTTCCATTGTACATATATATATATGTAAGATAATATATATCAAGTAATACACTTTCAGAAAGATTGTATGTAATTTTACAAGATGACATGGCAGATGCTATTATTGGGGATATTGTAAGGAAAACATAAATATTAAGTTTATAAAAACAATTGTATATCAAATAAAACACTAAACATGCCACCCAAATTGGGAGCATCCATAGTGATAAGCAAGAACTAAGTAGGCACACCAGGTGTGCCAATGTATCAAGTATACTTTAAAGCAAAGACAGCATATTTACTTGCTTATTGCTGTCTGGGGACCAGCCTCGGGACAGCCCAGGGCTGAAGAGGAATCCATGTCATTGGCATATACTAGACTTTTCTATCTGAGGGGGCTGGGAAAAAGACTCACACACTTTCTTTTTTTTTTTTTTTTTTTGGTTTTTCGAGACAGGGTTTCTCTGTGTAGCTTTGTGCCTTTCCTGGAACTCACTTGGTAGCCCAGGCTGGCCTCGAACTCACAGAGATCCGCCTGGCTCTGCCTCCCGAGTGCTGGGGTTAAAGGCGTGCGCCACCACCGCCCGGCTCACACCCTCTCTTTATGGCTTCCTTCAGACCTTTTCTTTATTCTTCTTTGGCATTCTCTATTCTTTATTTTCCTGGTGATTTCCTCCTCTCATTCCTGATGTTTTCCTTCCAGCCCATTTTAAATCTTTCTATCTCTATTTATATTCTTTGCCTTACAGCTTATATACCCCAGCAAAATCTTTTAGGCAATATAAAAATTACAATGTGGTTACATTATGTTTTTCAAGTGAACGAATACAAGTAAAAAACCGCATGTTTTCCATATCCCTTACATTATTAAACATTTTACATATTACAGGTGAAAAACAAATTATCCCAAGAACCCACATACATTCATACCCAAGCAACTTGTTATACATTAATCATGTAGGCAAGCAAGGTATTCTTCTTAGTCAGGTCTTTTACTGGATGACTGCATTTTGCAGTTACAAATAAAGGGCCAATTATTTTATTACTTATTTTGAAAGATAATCTTATAAGGAATCACAAACCTAAACTTTTATATATGAAGAGGAATCAGTCAGCTCTACTTTAAATCTTAGGGTAGATACCCACTCATCAATAGTTTCTTATATCAGGAGATTGAGGACAGAAATGGGTATGAGGAATTAATCGTCAGCTTTGATCATCAACCAATCCTAGCAAGAAAAGTGCATCAGTAATAATTGGGTTGCTTTGTTCTTGTTCTCTGACCTTAAAGAGTTCTGCATTTAACTATGTGTCTTTCTAAAACCTTAGATTATCTTGGGTTTTTCACCTCAAAGCTATTTAACTAAAATATCTTAGTCAAACTTTAAGTTATTTTCAAAGCTTTGTTTTATCTGTGGTACTCCCAAATCTGTGAACTCATCTTCCAACATTAAGGTTAAAAGAATTTAACCTAGCTGGGCTACTGGACTCAATTGTTTTTCCTAATCATTAACCTAAGGCACAGTCTTTATGGCTCCTCAATAGAAACTCATGTGCTATAGCAGTGTGACACTTCCTTGTTTATATTTTTGATCATCAAAACTCTATTTAAACTAACATTATTATTATCAATTAGACAAAACAGCTAGGGAAGAAATCATCTTCATAATAATCCACAGGCAAAAATTTTCAGTAGAACAGGATGTTTCCATGAGATAAACACAATTAATTACAGGCAGTGGGGATCTCCCTACACCCATTCACACCATGCCAGATACCAGAGAAAGATAGCAGCAGCAAAGATGTAAATGCACAGCAGAAGCAAAAGACATTCTGGTGTCTGTGGTCTTGGGGCCTTGCCTAACTGAGATTCACCCATCAGGGAGTTTCCTCCTTGTGGGCTGACACCTTGAAATTCAACTGCCACCTGCTGCTCCTCTGACACAGTCTGGGTGATATTTTATTTGTGCTGAAATGTGGTGATATTTTATTTGTGCATTAATAAATAAAGCTTGCCTGGAGATCAGGGGGAAAAGGCCAGCCATTTTAAGTAAACAAAGAAGTCAGGCAGCACACAGCCTTAATCCCTTAGCAGACAGGATGTCTGTGTGTTTAAGGCCACAATAAGGAACAGAGCCAAGCATGGTGACATACGCCTTTAATCCCAGTACCAACCATAGAGACCTGGAGGTCTGTACAGACAGACAGACAGTGACAGAGCTGTGTAGGAAAAGTAAGTGAGGTGTCTGGGCTAAGAGCCAATGAGAGGGCAGAAAACAAGGCATATAAGCCTGGGTAGACAGGAAGTCACTCTCTTTGGAAGTTGTGGAGTTGATGAGGTGAGGTTAGCTGATGGCTTTCTGTATTTCCCTGATCTCTCTAAGGTTTTAACCCAAATTTCTGGCTCTGTGTTTTTTATTTAATAAGATCGTTTAGGAATTCGTCTACACACGGCCATCAGCACTTGCTGTTATTCAGCAACCAGGAACAAGTGTTAACTATATTTTACTTCTAAGTCAAGCCCACAAGTCTATACTTTTTGTTACCTGCTGCATAACCTTTTGGATAAATTAGAATAAAACATGCTTTGTGATTTTTGTTTATTCTAATTTTTAAATATTATTTCATAAATAATTTGAAAACATAAGCGTGTGCTAAAACTCTAGTATCCTTTATTTTGGAGCTTCATATTTGTATGTTTAATAAATTCTAAGAGTTTAGATCTCACCATAGGATCCCCACGTGCTGAGTTCAGTTAGTTTTAGCTGAAACAATGTGCCCTGCTATTGATTCCTCTCTCCACTTATTCCTCCCAATCTTCTTTCTAAAAATAATTCATATTTCCTCCCCAGGTTTGGATTATGTTGTCTTTGATAGCCACAAGCCAATCAGCATGGGTCCCAGATGGATGTGGGTAAGTCAAGCCTGCCAAAACCAACGAGACTGTGCTCCAAGATTCCAGTTGTGAGAAACAGACTTCCTCTTCCTCATAGAAGCAGGTGGGCTGGAGTCCTTGACATCTCAGAGAAAGCTTGCTGGGGATGAGCTACCAGTCAGGGAACGATGCCAAGAAATAAGAGGCATTTCAGTCACACTGAGTGACTCACCAGACTGTAAGACAATAACTTGCCTCTGGATTATTCACATATGTGAGGTAAGACTTTCTTTACCTTTAATTACTTTAATGCAGTTTGAATCGGGCTTTTCATTATTTGCAAACAAAGCCATTTTGGAAAATATACTGATATGCCTGCAATGCTGCTTTTGCAATTACTCAGTTCCATGAGGTGGGCAGGAGAGTTACACAGATGTCCTGTTCTTGCATGCAGTCTTACTTCTTTCTTGGAATCACTATGTCTAAAAATGAAGACTGAAGGAATTGACTCCCAAGTTTGGTGTTAGAGGAAGTAGGTTTCAGTCTTGGTTCTGACAATGATTAAATGAATTGGAATGCATCCAACTTGTTTGTAAACAAGTCTATAAAATGAAGAGATGAGTCTCAATGAATCTGTCTATCTATCTATCTATCTATCTATCTATCTATCTATCTATCTATCTATCCATCCATCCCCCTCTTTGATTCATCTAGGCAGAACACTTTTTTAAAATGAAATCTCACGTGGTAACTTTAAATAAAGCATCTAATTGTGATATATTGGAAGATACTGGTTTTCTCATCTGTGTATCTTCCATGTACAGTCAGACAGCTGGCAAATATATGTACTCAGCAAGACGCTGCTAAATGATCAAGTATAAAACAGATTTCCTGTTGCATTCCCACCATGCAGTCTATAATTCTTCCCATCACTTTCTTGGACTTCCATTAGTCTCCTTAGCTATTTCCGAAGTCTCACTGAAGAATTCCAGGTTAATAGGGGCCAATAACTAAATTATCTTGAAGGCCATATCAGTTCTAATACATTCTAGTCCAATTTAGTAATTCTCAATTGTGACAGCCGGGGAGTGCCTGTTGATTTTCTTGTCAGAATTATGAGAACTTTCAAATGATTTTTCCTTTTCTGCCATACTAATTGGTTGACTTCTTCTATTAGATACTATTTCAACTAATTACTATTTGGATATTAATCATCTAGTATTTTATTATATATTGACAAATTATAGATGTACACATTTTTGGGTAAAAAATCATGTTGTGACTTTAAAATATAATATCAAGTGAACAAATCAACCCACCAACCCATCCATCACATCAAGTATTTGACATCTATTGACAGAATATTTGAAATCTACTCTTTCAGAGACATTTAAGTGTACTTCAATGAACAGTACTTTACTACTGTCTGTAATCACTAAGTTGTTCAACAGGTTTTTAAAAAATCAAATTAATTCCTCCTGCTTAACTGAGGCCCCTTCCTTCTTTAATTATCATTTCCCCATTCTCTCCATTCCTACCACTGGGCATATACTTGGAATATTTGGAATCAATATGTTGGAGAGATATCTGCTTGTCCATGCTTATTTACAATAGCCAAGTTATGGAATTAAACCAATATTATGGATATTTATTATGGATATATAATTATCCATATCTATAATATTCATCAATAGATGAACGGCAAGAGAGACTGTAGAATACATACATAATGTAATACTTTTCAATCACTAAAAAAGCAAATCTTGTCATGTGGCAGGTTGGGTGGAATTGGGGAACATTACAAGTGAAATAAATCAACTAGGGACAAATGTTACATATTCTCACTTATGTTTAGAACACAATACAAGCTGGTAGAGGCATAAAATAGAATGGTAACATGTTTGTAAACTTCGTATCACGATAACAGACACCTGAGATAATACAGCAGCAAGGTCACAGGTTTACTTGGGCTCATTATTTGGAAAGTTTCATTCTCTGATTAGATGGACTCAGTGCTTTTGGGCCTGTGGTGAGGCTGACTTTGTGGTGAGAGGCAAACTCTTTTCTTCATGGCGAGGAAGCAGTGGAAAGAGGCAGTGACTCACAGTCTCCTTCAAACATATGCCCCTGCGACCTAAAAGGCTCCCAGTAAGTCCCACCTCTTAGTTTCCACATCTTCCCATCATACTTCCACATACTAAAGATATTTTTGTGGGATATTTAAGATATAAACTATTTCAGTAGTTGGTCCCATTTAAAGCAGACTGTGCTCAGGAACTGTGCTGGTCCAGTTAGGAGATGGGGAAAAATCAAGGCAGCGATGAGGGGTGTTCTCCTGGGACTTCCTTGACTGGAAAGTATCCCCGAGAGTTGTCACTACCCTGGTGCTTTGGGCTTCACTTCTAGAGAATATGATTTTAAAATAAAACATATGTGTTCACAGTGGATACTATGGCTTCCTAAATAACAGTTGATGGAAATAATTCAGTTCCTGTTTAAAAAAAAAAAAAAGGCTTATTTAGAATGTGCTGAGGGCCAGGCATAGTGGTGGCACACGCCTTTAATCCCAGCACTTGGGAGGCAGAGGCAGGTGGAAAACAGCCAGGACTACATAGAGAGACCCTGTCTCAAATAAAACAAAACAAAACAAAACACAAAACAACAACAACAACAAAAACATGCTGAAAAGCAATTTGAATCTGTGTCATGAAGCCAGCCATAAGGGAGTAATTTCATAAGACTGAGGTTATCATAAGTGTATGCTAGTATATTTTCCTATGGGCTATCAGGAGACAGGATAGTTTCACAATGGTGAGCTATCTAGGTGTAGTGTTTTGTTATTCCCCCAGAGATAGTGGTGTGTTTGCATACGTGTGTGAGTGTGTGTGTGTGTGTGTGTGTGTGTGTGTGTGTGTGTGTGTATCTCTCTCTCTCTCTCT